>JASDQU010500959.1:9918-29555 GCA_032191745.1 Picea mariana | reverse complement strand
TTTTTTCATCATTATTTGAGACCTATTCCATTGGATTCATCTCTTCGCCCTCATCACATTCATCCATATCATTTTTCAGCAAAAGTTTTGATCCCGCCCACCCCTTTTCAGTTCACCCATCCTCATGGACCATACACGTAGCCAAGACCTGGAAGGTTGCTTCAACACCTTGCAATCTGGTTTCCTTGTAACCCAAAAAGAAGTGAAACAACTTAGTGCTACTATTGCCTCCATCGATTCGTCCATCAATGCTACCATACATACAACCATGCAGTCCTCAATGGAGGAAGTCAAACAAGAACTGACCACCTAGCTTAAATCTGTCTTTGCATCACTCTGCACCAAACTGAAGATCCTTACAGATGACCATTTCTCTGAAGCACCTCCAAAGACTGAAGGTGAAAATTCCTCCCATTCCCATACCTTTCAGTCCCATCACTTTCAACCTGACATACACCTTCTGCGGGTGGATGTGACCAAATTTGATGGCTCAGACCCCACTGCTTGGGTAGCCCAAATGGAACATTGTTTCTCTTTATACGACATTACAGATGACTTGGCCAAACTCCGGTATGGTGTTCTCCATCTAGATCAAGAACATTGGCAATGGTGGCAATGTAGAAAAACTTCCCGTCAAGGATATATTGCTTGAACCCAATTTGTGACTGAGCTTTATGAATGCTTTGACACAAACACCAACCATTTGGGTCGTTTGACAAAGTTGAAACAATCAGGAACAGTAGAAGACTTCATAGCTACCTTTGAGTGCCTGACTTTTCGAGAAGAGGGCATGACTGATGCTTGCTTTCGAGAGTGTTTTATCAGTGGCCTCAAGGAGGATATTCAGGCCCATGTCCTCATGGCTCGACCCTCGACTTGGGTGGAGGCTACTAAAAGATATAAAGAAGCACAACAAGTTGTATCCTCTCAAAACAGAAAACCCTCCTTTATCCCTCACCCTAAACCTATAACTCCCACTACTCCCTCCATCCCATTAAAGATCCAAAAATTGACTACGGTTGAAATGGCTGAACGCCAACTCAAAGGCCTTTGCTATAATTGTGATGAGAAATATTTCCTGGGCCACAAGTGTAAGGAACAAAATCTCTTTATGACAATCTCTGAGGATATTTTGGAAGAGGATGTTGAAACTCCCCTTGTGTCTAAGTCACCTGAAATCACTGACATAACCCCTCCCTCAGACCCTCTCGAAGTCGAACCTATCATTTCCCTCAATGCTCTCATTGGATTCTTCGCTCCCCAAACCCTCAAGTTAATCGGTTACATCAAGCATCAGAAGGTCATCATTCTGGTTGGTAGTAGAAGCACCCATAATTTTATTCATCACGTCATTGGCCAAGAAAATCATTGCTACATCCATGATGTCAACAATTTCCAAATCATGATTGCCAATGGTGGTTCCATGAAATGTGGAGGGCACTGTGAAAATGTGTGTCTCCAAATCGGTGACTACCACCTAAAATCCCATATGTTTTCCATTGACATGGGTGGTTGTGACATTGTGTTGGGTGCAGATTGGCTAAGAACTTTGGGTCCCATTCTCATGGATTTTAAGGCATTAACCATGCAATTCGACCAGGAAGGCCACCAATATAAATTCCAAGGCATCACTGCTGGTTCACCTGAGGTCATTCATTCCCATCGAATGGAAAAGCTGCTCAAGAAAGGTCATTCTGGTGTCATTGCCCAACTCCATGCCATACAAGCAACAGAGACACCCCCGGTGCCGCAAGACCTCCAAGCCCTCCTTTCTAAACATCAAATGGTATTTTCCACACCCCAAGGACTCCCTCCTTCCCGTGGTTTTCATGATCATTCCATTCCCCTTGTACCTAGAAGCCTTCCTCCCAATATCCATCCATATCACCACCCCTTTTCACAAAAAAATGAAATTGAGAAAATGGTCCAGGAACTCCTTAATGCAGGCGTTATCCGCCTTAGTACGAGCCCTTACTCTTCTCCTATAGTCATGGTCCTGAAGAAAGAAGGTTCTTGGAGAATGTGTCATGACTTCCATGCCCTCAACAAACTGACCATTAAAGACAAATTCCCCATTCCTGTCATTGATGACCTCCTGGATGAATTGAGTGGTGCCCAATTCTTTACTAAACTTGATCTTCACTCGGGCTATCACCAGATACGTATGAAAGAGGTAGACATTCCCAAGACAAACTTTCGAACTCATGAGGGCCACTATGAGTTTTTGGTCATGCCCTTTGGCTTGTGCAATGCCCCCTCCACCTTCCAAAGCCTCATGAACCATGTCTTCCGTCCCTTTCTCCATCATTTTGTCTTAGTTTTCTTTGATGATATCCTCATCTATAGCAAAACCTGGACATACCATCCTACTCATGTGGATCAAGTTCTCCATCTACTCTCTTAGCACCAACTTTTCCTGAAACAGTCTAAATGTGCTTTTGGTGCCTCAGAAGTAGAATACTTGGGTCATCTGGTTGGCAAGGATGGCGTCAAGGTGGATCCAAAAAATATTGAAGCTATGCAAGACTGGCGGCACCCAAAGACTCTCAAAAGATTGCGTGGATTTCTAGGCTTAACAGGGTATTATCGAAAGTTTTTTAAGAACTACGGAAATATTGCAGCACCTCTCACTGCTCTCCTAAAAAGGAACTCTTTCACTTGGACTCCAGCAACTGCTCAAGATTTCCAAACCTTGAAGATGACCATGTGCACCACTCTGGTTCTGGCCCTTCCTGATTTCACAAAGACCTTTGTTTTGGAATGTGATGCATCAGGGAAAGGAATTGGCACTGTCCTTATGCAAGAGGGTCGACCTTTGGCCTTCACCAGCAAGCAACTGTCTGAAAGGAATCTGGGCAAACCCATTTATGAAAAGGAAATGTTGGCTATTCTACATTCTGTTGATCTGTGGTGTCCTTATCTCTTGGGGCAACGCTTCCAAATTAAGACCAACCATCAAAGCCTCAAGTACTTTCAGGAACAACGCATTTCCTCCCCGGAGCAACAAAAATGGGCGACTAAGCTCTTTGGATATGATTATGAGATCATTTACAAGAAGGGCAAAGACAATGTAGTGGCAGATGCACTGTCCCGAAAGTATGAAGAAGAAGGATCCCTTTTTTCTCTTTCCTTCATTATACCTGATTAGCTCCAAGCTGTGCGCCAGGAATGGCTACAAGATCCCAAAAGTTCACATCTGATCTAGCAATTGCAGACCAATGCTCTAGCTCCCCGAGGGTACTCTTGGCTCCAGGATGAGCTTCGATACAAAGGCCGTTTGTATTTAAGTAAACAATCCAAGCTTAAATCCACGGTACTTTCTGAGCTTCATGCTACACCCACAGTGAGGCACTCAGGGTTCACCAAAACCTATGACAGGGTCAAATGTTCCTTTTTCTGGGATGGTATGAAACAGGACATCTGTAATTTTGTCACTAAATGTGAGGTGTGTTAATGCCACAAGGGAGAAACAATCAAATCTCTGGGCACACTACAACCGCTTCCGATTCCATCTGCTATTTGAAGGATATCTCTATGGAATTTATTACCAGCTTACCCAAATCGGGGAATAAATCAGTCATAATGGTGGTTGTGGATTGCCTTTCCAAGTATGTTCATTTTTGTGCTCCGCAACACCCATTTACTGCATCCAAGGTGGCTCAAATTTTCATGGACCACGTCTTCAGGCTTCATGGCATGCCACACTCTATTGTTTCTGATCGTGACCCAACTTTCACAAGCAATTTTTGGCAAGAACTGTTTAAGCTATAGGGCACCCAACTACATCTCAGCACAGCTTATCATCCTCAGACTAATGGTCAAATAGAAGTTGTCAACAAGTGTTTGGAAACATATCTGAGGTGTTTTGCCTCTGAGAAGCAACATCAGTGGGCTCAATGGTTACCCCTAGCTGAATGGTGGTACAACACTTCCTACCATATAGCTACACGCATGACTCCTTTTGAAGTGGTATATGGACAGAAGCCACCTTCAGTTCTCTCATACTTACCAGGTACCTCGAAGGTCCAGGCGGTTGACCAAACACTTACAGTTCAAGAGGATATTCTTCGTACCCTTAAAGAGAGCTTGGTCATGGCACATAATCGCATGAAGCAACAAGCAGATCAAGGTCGCTCTGAACGTCAATCTGCAAAAGGGGATCAGGTGTTTCTGCGACTGCAACCATACAAGAAAACTTCCCTCAAGGCCGAGCATTGTCAGAAGCTAGCGCCCAAATTTTATGGTCCTTATACAGTTCTCAAGTGTGTGGGGCAAGTTTCCTATCAGTTAGCTCTTCCCAGTTAGTCGAAGTTACATCCTTTTTTTCATGTTTCATGCTTAAAGAAGGTGATTGGAACTAGGTGCAAAATTCAAACCAACATTCCAGAGTTAGCTGAAGAAGGATCCATTTGGCTACAGCCAGAAGCAGTTTTGGACCAGCGTGAGCGTCTCCTGCATCAAAGAACCATCAAGGAAGTGCTAGTCTAGTGGAAATATAGGACTCTAGCAGATGCCACTTGGGAACCAACTACCATTCTGCAGCAGTTTCCACATCTCAAGCCTTGAGGACAAGGCTATTTTTAAGAGGGCGAACATGTTAGGGTCCTAACCCGCACATAGGTAGATCAATATATTCAGATGTAACAAAGGTCAATATTAATAAGTCCTTTCAATACAATAGAATAAAGCGGAGGTAAGAATACCTAATAGAAGCTTCTGCTTCTAGAAGGATCTTCCTCTAGATGCTTCTCTTGATCGACATATTTAGTATAAATCAGGGTTGAGGGTATGAAAACCCTAGCTTGGAGATTATTGTAACAGAGCACTGCTCGACTGGAGGTTTCCCTCTCGAAGAGGCTTGTGAACATTGCTTTCTGAATCAAAGTGCTATTTTTGTGGTTGTTCTTATATCATTTCTGTGTTATTGTGGAGATTATGTTGGTTATATTACTATTATTTTGCCATTTCTAGCATTTAATTTCTGTTCTGCATATTTATTATATCTGGTATCTTGCATCCTCCCATGTTGGATGAACCATTAATACAATGAGTATTGCTAAAAATGAGAACAAATCACCAAAAGGTATATTCACCTAAATGAGTAAAGGGTTGATGAGATCGATGAAGAGGTTGGTCAGTCATAGTGAAAAGTGTTGTTTAATCTAAAGAGAAAAATAATAATCTATGCCCAACTAGACATAGATTTCACCATATAACACACCCTTAGAAAATATAAGCTTCAACAAGAAAACTGTTGGATAAAGGGTACTACCAAAAACCAACCCTTAGGGGATGTCAAATCCCCAAGACCTGGCTAGCAAAGGTGTGAGAGACAATTATGGTAACCCACACATAACAACCCTTACTGGTGCAAGTACCCTTGTGAAGATGAACATCCTTTAGGGGAACTAAAACATAGATTCGATGTCTACCTTAGGTACTTCCCACATGCAGTCACCTATGTGATGACCTAGGAAAGGTCATTATGGATACCACTTCACAATCGATGACTGGGAAAAACAATCGCGGGTCGGGACCACATGTATGGGAAAGGAAACAAAGCTTGGAATTTTAGAGAGAAGTGTTGCCACTTCACTCCAAAACCCCCATACATGTAGTAGTCCAATGAACACCAAAAAAATTGAAGAGGGGATATCACCCCACTTTCTCTAGTGTGACCTCATGCTTGACTCTTGTGTTAGAGGTGCTTTCCTGACAAGCACTCCTTATTACTAATGGATTTAAAGTCTCTCTAGTGAATTCTTAGTTTCAGTTTTATGGCCTTGGAGAGTTAACTCCCCAAACCTACACTAAGTCCCTAAGTCCTAAACTATATTGGTTTGCTAAAAAGAAAACTGTCTAGTTAATTTTTAATTAAATGCTTTTCTTTTTAATGGTTGTTGCTTACTCAAAGGGTATGAAATGGACTTAATGGTGTTTCTGACTCTTTCCAATCCAAAGAAACTCATAACAAGAAAAATGTAAATGCACTTCTTTTCATTTTGATAAATACTAGATAGGGAAGGGGAAATACATTTTCCAAAACAATTTCAGATCCAAACCAATCAAATCAAATCAACACTCCAATGCAACTTTCAAATGAAAGCCCAAAATGCTTAAGATAAAATGACCATGCAATGCAATTTTCCTTTTAATTTCACTTATGAGACAAATGAAACTAAATATGAAASGAACGATAAAATCAAAAACATGAAATGCAATTCAAATTTAACAAGGTCACTATTYGCAAGTCAAAAGAGATGCAATTCTATTTAGAGTTTGAGATCATAAATTTACAGGGGTTGTAGTATACTTTGTGTTTATTAGAAACATATTGTATAATACGTCAAAAGAATKCTCAGATAATCCTCTATCTAATGGAGTTGGTATGGTGRAAATATGAGTTCTCTATAAAAAGATATCAACTAAACAGTCCATGCGACCATCATGGAAAAGCAGAAAAATAGTTGATTTTAAATCAATGATAATTTCTCTTTCCAAATTCTAATTTGGATGTTTTTTTTTTTGAATTGGACTAATTTAGAACATCTTAGAGATARTATTCATGGCATGTGAATTATGTGGATACAAGTTATAGATAGACTTGATGGCATGTGAACCAAGCAATTAMAAGTCATAAATAAGCTTGTCGGCATGTGAACTAAGCAATTGCAAGTCATGCACAAGTTCCATGCTCAATTATGAGATTTTTCCAATTTATTATGATATTTTTATCTATTACGAGTTTTTTTCTCAAGTTCCATGCTCAATTATGAGCGTTTTCCAACTCACTATGAACTTTCTTCTCAATTATGAGTTTTTTTCTCAATTATGAAATAATTCTTGTTTCATATTATGAAATTGTGACAAATAGTTATTTCCTTGTGAAATAATTATGAGATTTTTACTCAATTATGTAATTTAAGCATCATAATTATATATCCGGGTTAGCCTCAACCCTCTAATTTCTCACTAAACTGCTTTAGTTCACCATCCATACTCTTCTAACTCCCTTTTATTCAATTTTGAATCTGGTTTGATTTAACCAACCATTGGGAATACTCATCCAATTATCCTCACATAATCATGAGTCTAATATGGTTTAACTGGCCACTGAGAATACTCATTCAACTATATTCATGTAAATCATGAGTTTGGTCTGGTTCAAGGTCTGTCAACCAGCCACCGGCCCACCGAACCACTAGAATTTAACACCATCAGAAGATCAAAGAAATTGCATGTTTTAAAGGATTAAGGTCAGTCCGGTTGAACTTGGATCTTGCCAATTTCACTATTGTACTAACTTTGATCTATGAAGGTTTCTACAGGCATGTTTCTTCACTAATACTCATGCTTCAATTCTCTAGGGTGATTTTTCTTACTTGATGAATCATGTCTCGACCTCCGAATTGCTCAAATTACCTCTCTTCCTCAATCCATGAATTTATTGAAACCTTCAATTATTTACTTAACCACAATCACACAAGTTTGATTTACAGTCCTATTATCCAGAGATTCACACACACAGATGACCAAATGGACGAAAAAATTGAACCAAAAAAGACACATAGTGAGGGGAGGTTTAACACAATAACTCCATTCCCAATATTTGTTACATAACAATTCCACACTTCATCTCCCATTCCTATTCACTTCTCCAAAGTACTAACTCTTACATTCTTATGTCCTCTCAACCCTCTTCTTTATATTTGTCTACTAACTACTACAGACTCAAATCGTGTTTATATGCACAATAAGGAAAATTGATCTTGGTCCACTAAGGATGGGGTCAAACGTCTATTTTTAACAAATATCAAATCTGAGCCTAAAAATATTAACCTCCATATTCACTATATCTTAAATCTAATCAATTTTTACTCCTACATAATTGTGGGAAGTTACAACAATCCAACCTCCTCTTGTAGAATATTTCTAGAACCTAGAATCTATTACAATTAAAACACAAATTTTAATTAAGGTAACCCACTCCCTTTCGTAAATTATGAAGACATCCTAGAGGTCAAATTCCAAACTTTGACCTATGATGGATGATCCTACATTAGACTCCAAGGATACAAATTTTTCATGGACTCATGTCCATGAGTATTCAAACTAATGCATTCCTCCTAGATCCCATGCTTTAATTTGTTGTTGTTCCTTTTCCTGGCCGTACTATTTCTTCACTTCTAGTTGTAACCCTTGCCTAACTGCTGCAATTTCTTCATCATCTATGTTTTGCTTGTACTTGTTTTTGTTCTCTCGAATCTGCTACTTCATATTTGTATGCAATTCTAGGTTCTTCAATATATTATTCATTCTTCTATTAATAACTTATCTTTGTTTGTAATTCTGAAAGTGGTAAGTTGATTTGAATTCAAGATTGGCTTCCAAAATTCTCCAAAAAAATTGATCAACATTCCTTACTGTTGTCAAGTTTTCTCCTCCTAGATCCCATAGTTTGCTTGTGTTGATACTGAGAGGGGGGTGAATCATTATCAATTACAATTTAAAATATTTTTCAACTTATACTTAAACCATTCAATTATATCCAATGAGAAATGAACAATAGTATAAGAGTTACACCAATACACAACAATACACCATGCACAATATATGAGAAATAATCAACAGTTATTGTTCAAGGGAAGTAATGACTTCCAAAGGTAGCTACAACTTCCAAATGTAAAGGGAGGGATAAACCTCCAAGAGGAAGAAACAATCCTCCAATATCAAGAGAGATTTTAACTCTCCATCCTTGCCCCTTCCTTCCACCCAAGAATATATGAGAGATAATAAAACTTTACATTAAATCATCACCATCAACCAACCATCACATAGAACATGATAATGCTTCCTGNGGATAAAACTCCAAGAGGAAGATACAATCCTCCAATATCAAGAGAGATTTTAACTCTCCATCCTTGCCCCTTCCTTCCACCCAAGAATATATGAGAGATAATAAAACTTTACATTAAATCATCACCATCAACCAACCATCACATAGAACATGATAATGCTTCCCGAGACTTATTCAATTTCTATAATTCTTCAATTCTTGGAATACTCTGATCCTATAGATAATATTACTCAATTTATTCTCTAAAACTTCTCCAAGTTTCACTCCTTGAATCCTCCCCAAAAAGAAGTTATATAGAGAATGGTAGACCTTGTTCAATGTTGGTTTATTCAGGAGACTGAACTTGTACAGAATGCCCCACACTCAATATTTAACATCAGATTCTGAAACTCACACAAAAGAAACTAAAGTCCGTACTCTTTCCAATTCAATTTGTTCCACTTCATTTGGATTCTCTATGAATACGTTATGACTGTTTTACCCGGAACACTTGTTTATTGACTAGCTTCAGGACTGGTCAAAAACCCTATCTTCCACATAGTGTATCTCCATAATTATATTGAATAAAGAGCTGAAACATTTACCATAGGTACCTTGATATGTCTTATCAATACCATAGCAATTTCAACATTTGAATCATTCTAGAAAAAAAATTATAGCAAAAATCGTAAGATGACCTAAAAATAACATACCGTAGAACACATCACCAAAAGACTTCATCCTCCCTTGAAATCCAGCCTTCTTTCCTTCTGATTTCCTATGAAATTCGACTTGTGTTTCAAATGAATGTATAATGATATTTATTTATACCATCTATGTCACTTCCTTTTAACATTAGGGCCGACCTAATACTTTCTTATTTTGTTATTCTTTTCTATAATTATCTTCAGGGCCTACATGTACTTCCTTCTTCAATTCACCTTGTCATCTTAAAAAATTCATTTCTCCTCAACCATGAGGATCCATGTGACATGCCACATACCACTAGAAACGACGTGATGTATACTATCCATCCATGGGTGCTTTATTTGAATGTGCATTTTCCTTCATGTCCAAATACCTTCATCAATCTTGTGGTCCAAAACCCATGACTAGGGTTGACATCAATGACAACAACCAATTTTCCAATAGCTTGCTTCATGTAGATCTACTTTTATTTCACATGTGTATCCATCTTGTAGCTTGATATTTCTTTGAAAATCCATCCTCTATGTAATTTATTTGGTTATACAAGCATATGAAACAAATATATTAAAGAAAAAAATGTATTTTGCATGTCCCTTATTCCATTCTTTTGCATAGTTTTCACCCTTCTTAGTTGTCTTTCTGATAGCTTCAAATAATCCTTTTCATAATTTGCATAAGGATCAAACAAGTTTTCAAACATCATATTGATTTTGTGTAAGATAGTCTCACATTCATCCTCATTAAAACTCAATAATAATTTATCCATGCTATCCATTCTTCCAACAAGAAATGCTAGATGAATTTCTCCATCTCGATTTGTACCATCCTTTTCATTGATAAAAACAACAAAGCTATCTAAATCAAAACTATCATCATCATTTTCACTAGATTTATTGATCTTTGGAAAGAAATTCAAAATTGAAAATACACCAACACCATACTTTTCTTCAAGTGTATTCTCTCTAAACATTCCTTCAGTAAACTTCTCCTGCTCTTGCTTTGTCTTACAATTCTTTGATTCTTATTGAAACTCACCAATACGTTTTCCACTCTGTTCTACAACTTCTTAAAATGCAATAGTGTCTTCAAGATTCTTCTTCATATCCTTTGTTTTAATTTCCATTTCTTATACATTCTTGTATACCTTTGTTTCCAATTCATATATGCCATTTATCTGTTTTATCTCATATTGAAGGTTTTTTCAATTACTTCTAGTCCATGCATCCATATTTCAATAGATTTGACATTGTTATAAAAAAAATTCATATATTGGAGAGTTGTTAAAACTCTTCCTTCTTCAATATGCTTCTCTTCATGCAACTATACAACACATGAATGCAATTTCCTCTCACAATTCATTAATTTTCCAATTATCTCAAACAAATGTTGTTCGTAAATTCTTTCAGCCTCATAGGCTACTAATTGCTTTTCAAATAAGAAATCATGCAACAAGTATTTCATACCTTTGAGTTGACTGCTAAATCCACACACTTGTAAATTATTTTTCAAATTTATGCTCATATAATTATGATCAATCAAATTTTGCTTCTTGGCCATTATTTCTTAAGCTTTGTTGTCATACTTTAGAAAATCTTGAAAATCCTCATTTCTCCATAACTTTATTCTTATTTCCATCTCATCCTTAAGATGGTATTCTTGGTCTTCAAGATCCACAGCTGCATAATCATCACTATCATAATATATTGAAAAGAAAAATTCATGTTGCCTAGTCCATCTTAGATCTTCTTCATCTTGTTCCAAATTATCTTCATGCTTGAACTAATGGCCTTCAAAAACTCCTTCAATATGATATTTAAATTTTATAAGAACCACCATACCTTCATCTAGTTCATAATATATCATATGTTGTTATAATTTTGAAAACTTCACATTTCCTTTGTCCTTTTGTTTAACTCTCCTTTCATGTATAACTTCTTCTTTCATTTTTTCGTCTTCTCCTTCTCTATCTTCAAATCTCATGAATTTCTCTAGGTCCATTTCTCCTTCAAAGTTTTCAATCTTCCTCACTGGAGATCCATTCGCCAACATGATATTTCTCTCATCCTACAACATATACATGGTTTTGTAGGAAACCTTCTCAAACTCCTCAATTATAATACCATTGTTGGGCATTCTTGGATTTTGCTCGGGACTGATTTGGATTCCTTCATCATGCTTGGGATTTTCTAGCCACTCTTCCAACAACCTTAACTCTCCTTCAAAATATGTTGGTACTACATCTGAGGGTTGTCCTTCAACTCCTTCTTCTTGGCTTTCTTCATGGGCCAATTCTGTCCTGTTAACTGTTATGGCAGTCCTTCATTCCCATTTATCTTCAATTTCCTCTTTGCTGGAAACTACACTTCCTTCTCTTCTATAACATGTTGACTCATGCTATGTACAACAATAATTTGAGGCTCTTCAAACCTCTAGTTGTCCTTTTATTTTGCATCCTTTGGTTGTATATAGTCTTATTTTTCACTTCCTTCATGAGAAAATGTTGTCTCTTCCTCCTTTATGATAGATTCTTGTGTTTGTCCATCTTCACATTTTTCAGTACCTACAAACACACACTTAAATTTTTTTTTAGTTTGAAACCCTTGAGACTCTTTTGTCTCTCTTGATGCCTCTAAAATTGACATCTCTTCTCTGTGTTGGACTACACTTTCCAAACTTTTCTTGAGACTCTCATCTGGTCTCTCATCTTCCTCATCATCCTCTCCAAGAATTGCTCCTTTCTCTGGTTCACAAATGTGAACTATTTGTCCTACTCTAAAGAATTGTTTCCCATACTCAACTTTTTTGCGTTTCTCCTTTGTCTTGATCCAAACAATCCACTTGTGCCTCAATTTCCTTTCATACAATTGCACAACATGTCATTTTACCTTTACTCTTAGCTTCCATCCAATTCTTTGGTATTCTTTCATATTCTCTTGTAGTAGCTTATTCAAATCACTAAGTCTCTCCTTGATCTCAGTCATCTCCATGTTAAACTCTTTGACATCTCTCTTATTTTCTATGTGGTTTCTTTCCTCTTAGACCTTCATTGGACTATCCACATTCCTCTCCATCTCTTTGAGCTTCACTTTCCCATTGTGATTTGCAACAAAGCCTCTATAGTAACAAGTCTTTTCCACCCTACCACCATAAATTGTACCTCACTAAGGTTACCCCCATGAACCTATCCTTTTGGTATGTATGGTTCTATCCATTAGAACCCTCTAAACATCCTCTACTCCTCAACTGCAATAGTTGTAGGCTTCTGCATCTTCTCACCTTCTCTTGAGAGCTTAACCTGCTCTTCTCCAAACTTCAGTAGTTGTAGGTCTGCCACAAGTTTCTGTTGCTGCTACCTACAAACAACAAATACTCTTTCTAGAATTAACCAAAAAAAATAAATACCATGTTTACTTGCAAGATCTTATTTGTTCATGATCTTATCCTTCTCCAAGGGAATTCCTTCCCAAAGAGTGTTCTTGCTCTGATACCAAAAATGATGTAACTAGGTTAGCCTCAACCCTCTAATTCCTTCACTAAACCTCTTTAGTGCACCAACCACCAAGCCACTAAAACCATACTCCTCTAACTCCCTTTTATTCAATTTTAAATCTAGTCCGATTTAATCGGCCACCGTGAATACTCATCCAACTATTCTCACGTAATTGTGAGTCTGGTTTAGTTTAATTGGCCACTAGGACATTGAGAATACTCATTCAACTATCTTCACATAAATTGTGAGTCCAATTTGGTTGAAGGTATGTCAATTGGACACGTACCATTGGAAATTAACACCACCAAAATATCAACAAAATTGCATTTTTTAAAGGATTAAGGCCGGTCTAGTTGAACTTGGATCTTTCAAATTTCACTATTCTACTAACTTGGATCTACAAAATTTTTTACAGGCCTACACCTTCACTGATACTCACACCTAAATTCTCTGGAGCGATTTCTCTTACTTGAAGAATCACGTCTCAACCTCCAAATTGCTCAAATTCCCTCTCTTCCTTGATCTATGACTTTATTGAGCCCTTCAATTATTTACTTAACCGCAATTGCATAAGTTTGTTTTAGAGTCCTATTATCTAGAGATTCACACACACACACACACACACACACACACACACACACACACACACACACACACGACCAAATGGAAAAAAAAATCGAACCAAAAAAGTCACACAGTGAGGGGAGGATTAAAAAAATAATATCATTACCAATCTCTTTTATATAACAATTTCACACTTCATCTCCCCATACATATTCACTTCTCCAACCTACTAACTCCTACATTCTTCTGGCCTCTCGGATATCTTCTCTATATCTCTCTACTAACTATTACAAACTCAAACTGTGTTTATATGCAGAGTGAGGATGATTGATATCGATACACTAAGGATGAGGTCAAACCATCTATTTTTAGCAAATATCAAATCTGAGCCTAAAACTCTTAACCTCTATATTGACTATATCTATTGAGAACACACTTATACTAAGAGGGGGGGGTGAATCAATATAAGGATATATTTTTATTTTTAACATTCATAAATCATAATGAAGAAATCACATAAATGTAACAACTAGAAGACACAATATTTAATGTGGAAACCCTTTCGGGAGAAAACTGCAAAAAACTATTTTTATGAATTTGTAGGCACCAACCTACTGTTACAAATGTTTGTAGGCACCAATCCACTAGATACATCGATCCCCTATGCTATTTATAGGCACTGACCTACAAGATACATTGATCCCCTCTGTTGTTTGTAGGAACCAACCTATACGATACGCCAATCCCCTCTATTGTTTGTAGGAACTTACCTACTAGAGACACCAATCCCCTCTGCTATTTGTAGGCACCGACCTACTAGATACACCAGTACCAACAACTATTTGTTTTGTAGGTACCAACATACTTACAAGTTTATAGGTTCTTCATATGCATTTCCTTCACTGGTCTGCTTGATTCTTTTGTCTTCACCAAATATGCTCTACGCTCATTACTTTTGCTTTCGCCAGATCTGCTTTGCACTTGTCACTTATTCTTTTTCCAGATATTCTCTGCACTCACTATTTCTGATTTAACTCTTCCTTCACCAAATCTTCTTGCTTCTTCTTCTACTTATGCCTTAGATCTTCCTTTGCAAGTTTTCTTTCTAGAACGTCAGATCTATTTGCTAGAACACTAGATATGATTTTCGCTAATATTTAATCGTCATTCCTTGAATGATATTCAATCACCACTCCTCAAATGATATGCATAAGACTATTACATTTTCACCCACACTTTATTTTCTCACAACCCTCTTCTCCTTTTATAATTTACGATTAGTTCTATATGAAAAGTCGTGTTCATTTGAAAAGACACGACTTTTATTAAATAAATAATTAATTTCCCCCCTTTTTATTTTCTAATTTATTTTTCAACATACCATGTGTAAAATACCACCATGGGTTTTAAAACTATGTGCAAATACTAGGTGCACTTTTATTCCACTTTCACTTTTACCTTTTTTAATCCACTTTCATATTTACTCCACTTTTATGTAACTTCATTTCTAATCCACTTTCATGTTTATTCCACTTTTATGTAACTTCATTTCTAATCCACTTCCACTTTTTTATTTATTAAGGTCACATTTCCTTTAAATATTTATATGTGAATACTTACTTACCATTGACATCAATGACAATAATTTATTAAACAATCTCCCCCTTTGTCATTGATGGCAACCCTGTACTCAAAAACACGTAATCCTTCAGAAATAGAAAGAATTCTCCCTTGTTTGCAACTCTCCCCCTATTTGTAATTCTCCTCCCCCTGTCTACAACTCTCCCCATGTCTGTAATCCCCCCACTTTGACATCAATGGAAAATGCATGCTCCCCCTAAGTTGTGCTTCTTTACTGATGAGATGAGAGGGATATCACTCCTAGCTTTTGTCTGAGATATGAAAATGTTTCTCTGGGAAGGGTTTGGTAAAAATAACTACAATTTTCTCTTTGGTAGCAATGTATTCCAACTTGACAGTTAGTTTGGCTACCTATTCTCTTAGGAAGTGGTACTTGATGGGAATATGCTTCGTCTTTTTTTGCATAGTTCCTTTTCTTGTGTTGCTCCCCCTTAGACTGTGCTTTCTCTTGTAGTTTTTTGAAGTAGCTCCCCCTGCGGATGTACTATATTTTCTTGTTGTAATTTATGATTCTTCTATGTTTTACCATCACTCTCATGAACTACTCCTTTTGCTACTTATTAAAAAATCTGCCAAAGACTTACTAGACATTTCACTATCACATTACTATTAGCTACTCACAACTGATAGGATTTCTTGTGGTTTGGTAGTGCTTGAATGTCATCAAACCACCATCCATTTGGCCTTCAAAAACACTTTCTTAAACATGGTCAATGCTAGTGACAATTTATAGAATATCTACGTGGACTTGTCTTTTATTTTGCACAGTACATACCTTAAACCATTCCAACTCCCAAAGTTCCATACACTGCTCACAAAGGCATCTGAGGTTTTCTTGAAACAATGTGTAGAGCTGTCGTCAAATTTTATTCCCAACTGTAAAATGTCCTTCAAGGTATAAAGAAGGAATGTCCATAATACTAAATGAAAATTGTATGCATGCTGCCCAAAATATAACGTCCTCCACTTGTACTTTTTTTGTCATCAACACTGCCTACCCAATCTGCATCTATAAATGTTGTTAGAGTAAAATCTTCACCTCTTGAACACCATAAGCTGAAGTCCAAGGTGCCCTTTAGATATTTGAATATCCTTTTTAGTACTTGTACATGAATTTCTTTTGGTGCAGCTTGAAATCGTGCAACCAATCCTACTACTTTCATAATGTCTGGCCTTGATGTTGTCACATATAGTAGGCTTCCAATCAATGACCTATACAATGTTTGATTTTCTTCCAGAGATTCATAATTTTTTCTCAATTTACAACCCGTGACCATAGGTGTGATGATTGGTGTACAATATTCCATTTTGAATTTCTTTAATTTTATCTTAAGAAAAATTACATAGCACATGACCTCCCCCATTTAATTTTGTTCTAACTGCAAAAACTACTCGAACATGATACAACAACACTCCTGAAGAAGTATGAACACTTTCACCAACAACACAATATAATTAGTCTCTATCAATCCAAACATTCTTTATATCCAACATAAGAAGTAGTACATCTCCAACAACACTCGAACATGGTTGGGTTGGTCTCAACAAATCCAAGTTGATTCAATAAGAAATAATCAAGTCAACAATAAGACACCAGATGGGTTCACATATCAACAACTTCAAGTATTCACCCCCTTGAGGGATAAATAAGTAGCAACAATAGTTCTTTTTGAAAATTCTAATCGATGGACAACTTAGTTGAAACATAGTTGACGAATACTCAGTCAAAACTCTAGTCAACTATCATGTCAGGTCGATCTTCGATCGACCACTTCCAAGGAAATCATCAGTAAGTAAGAGGGACACTGCATGACTATACAACTAATGATACACAATGATATGAATTCCTCAAACATCTGGTCAAATGATTCCACAACCATCCATCAATCCAACCACAATCGATCCTCGTAGTTTGCACTGGTCCACAATTATGTCTTTCATATATCTTTTACAAAGATATGAAAACATGATTTCCATTCCTTTGAATTTTATGGTGAGGAAGTTGAGAGGGCATGTATTTTTTTTTGGATGATCAAAGGAAGTAGGCTCAGGGTCAGGTTCACTTATAGGAGTAGAACAACCAAACATATCAACAAAAATGTCATTTGTAACAACATGCTCAAATGTTGGCATGTGAAGAGAATGCATCTCATCAATTTGTTCGACACAATCAACAATATGTTGTTCTTTTAGAAAACCAGTATGAACTCCTCCTACAACAAATAGAACTTTCATGGTTGTAGTAAGGCTAGGTGTAGGTAGAGAGGAAACAACAACATCATATCCAAGACTAGTCTTAATGAATGGATAACTTTGAAAATTGATGATATCATCTAATATTTCAGTACCATTTTCAAACTTCAAGCTTCTATTCAACTGAGTAATTGACTTTTCCAAATCCTTTCTTAAGGAAACAAGTTCAGCTTCTAGCTTCTCGCAATTTTCTTCCTTTTCCGTCAGCTGAATTCTCACCACTTCTTCCACCCTTCTTGCCTCTTCTAATTTAACTTTTAGGATTTTTAGTGTTGCATTTGTTCTTGCAATTAAATTAAGGATGGCTGAAGTTATAATTATGAGATCAGACGAGTTAGTAGTATAAATTCAAGCTTTCAGAGCCTCTGAACAACCAAGAGTCAAATCTTCCTAAGGCAGAATGAAGAAACAACAAGAAAATCCACGCCCTTGTGCGCGTAAGGCAAAAATTAATTCCTCTGGTGCTTATCGAAGGCCAAATGAGGCTTATCATGCTCCGAAAGGACCTAAGTGACATCTAGGGATATTATCACAAGACCTCAGCCTAAAATTCAGGCATCGACAATTTTCCGGACCCTGAGAGATCAATGGTCCAGATTTGGTAAAGGGGAATGAGATCAAAGACCCAAAATATATTGTGTTTCCTCTCCTACAGAAGTAATGATAAATGGATGCATGTCCTGGGTGATGTATGCACAAATTCACTGCCATTAAGGCACCTTCCAAGCCAATCCAGAGATGCCACGTGGACATGTGGAACCCTCCAGATATACAGGTCAAAATATCGAAAATGGATGATAGGTATCACTTATGCCTACCATGTTAGTGTCACTGTTGGCCAATAGAAAGCCACCACTTTTCTAGGCTGGCATCATCGTGATAATGTTTGTGCCTTAGTTGATTTTTTCCTTCAACCATAGCGAGATCAAAGACTCTCATTTGATATCTTATTCCTCCAATAAACAGTCAAGATGATCTCCTTGTTGGAGTCCCTCTCGGGAACTCACTCTTAATCACTCTGATGGGGTAACTACGATCAACGACCCAAATTTAAGTAAGCGCGCCCATCGATTGATGGTCTAGATTTTCTCTCGAGTATTAATGCCTCTTGGCTAGGGGTCATGTCAGCACACCAACGAAGAAATGTCAAATCCAATTAGAGAATGCCACATGGACAAGTGGAATCCACCAGATGCACAAGCCAAAATATCAAAAGTGGGTGACATGTGTCACGCTTGCCTACAACCTTAGTGATAGAGTGGACCAATGAAAATTTTCCATGTGTCACAATGACATCAACATAATGATATTTTCCTTAGCTGATTTTGGGTTCTTGGTCGAGCCATATCGACTAATCTCATGCATCGTCAGACTTCCCCTGAAAACATCATATCGATGGTTGAGGTTTGTCTTCACATTTCTCTTGTCGGAGTCCCATTTGAACCTGATCCTTTAACACTCTGAATGGGGCACCTCTGATCAATGGCCCAAATATAAGTCAATGCACCTTTGATGGGAAATCCATATTTCATCGCACCATCAATCATGCCTTGAGATATCAACGACCTAGATTTGTTCCATGACCCCAGTGCGCCAACTCAACATTACACGTAGTATGCATGAAGGGCACCTATCAGGCCAATCAACGGTTTCCATGTGGAGATGTAGAACCCACCATATGCATAGGTGAAGATGTCAAATTTGGGTGACACGTGTCCCACCCGTCTGCCGCATCAGCAACAACTTGGACTGGTGAAAATCCACCACGTGTCAAGGGTGATGTCTATTGTTCATGCCTTAGTTTTGGTTAAGCCAAATAACCAACTCTCCTCGCATCGGTGAAAGATCAATGGAAAATATTAGGGTGAAGTTTATCATCGGTGAGATACAAAGAGAAATCTCTGATTCAAGTTTTCACAATGCCAACGATGATGTCGGTGTCAACGAAATGCATAAGAGATGATAGTTTGACATGCCAGCAGGGCACTTTCAGGGTCAACCATTATCTTCCATGTGTCATGTCCTGTCTTGCATATCAACATCAACGTGGACCAGTGAAAAGCCACCACATATCCAATATGACGTCAACATGATCTTGTTGATGCCTTAGCCATTTCTCACTTTTTGTTGAGCCCAGATCAATGG
>JASDQU010500958.1:95293-108605 GCA_032191745.1 Picea mariana | reverse complement strand
CCTTCACATTTTCTTGGAGATGACAATCTACTGACGTGTGTCTTATTCAATCCAAAGTCTATCCTCTGCTCCAAGACTTTGGCCTTCCGCAATCTCAAATCTTTCTCCTCCACATTTTCCCAGAGAAGTTTCACCCATAATTCATGATCCGTTGACACGTATCCTGCTACAGGATCAACGATCGAGAATACACCTGAAGTGATCTTCACATCAGACGACTTGTATCCACTTTGGGTCTTTTGCATTCGGGGATTCGGGTCTTTGGGTGAGTACTAGTGGTAAAAATCCCAAAGAAAAACTCTTTGAGTGACGTAACTCTTGTGTCAATCGATGACACTTAAAAAACTTCCATGTGTCACTTGGATTTGTGATTTCCACATACCTTAAATGCCAAATCAACTTGACACTTTTCATTTTCTAATTGCACCATGTGTCCTTATTGACGTGGTCTGCCACATGTCCTTGATGACAATATTTGTTGACGTAAATCTCCCTGATCTAATGGTCATTGTCTGATCTCCAGATCCGATGGTCCTTTATTCATTTCATATTTTTGTCCTTCGGGTTTTTCAAATCTCAAACTTTTAGGAGCATAACCTCCTCACATATCTATATCCAAAGTGAATGTTGTTCGTTCGATCAGGATATTAGATCGACAGATTGATCTTTCTACTATGCAACTTTGCTAGCTTATCCTGTCCTTCCACTCGAAATTGATCTGATGCCTGACGGAACTTCGCATTCTGAAGATTTCAAATCTCAAACTTTCCTTAGTGTAAAATCCTTGCATCTTTAGACCCAAACTAAACATTGTCCATCGATCATGCTCTTAGATCGAGGAATCGATATTTCTACGCTCTCCTCCTGTCTAGACTCTAATCCATCGGCCACTATCTCTCCTCCTCGTGATCTTATGATTTCTTCTGACTTGGAAGAATGTATAAGTGTCAAAGGCATCGACCATTGATCTTTCTACGAGTCCTGATGACTTGGACCTCCTCCGCGCTTCTGGAAACTACTATATCTTCTGATATTTATCGTCTCTTCATAGTGTTCGCTTCTCCTCATGAGCTTACACTTCTTTATGAGATTTTATCTTTGCATACTTACGCCATTCCTCCTGATCTTTGATTTTCATATTGCTCGCTTCTTCTTCTGAACTTATTATTTCCATGTTTTCCATCATTGATTATTTTCTTTCCTGTAAACATATCATCATTGTTGTTGTTCTTTCAAACAATGACAAGCACACTTTGCCTGCAAACATGCCAACAATCTCCCCCTTTGGCATTGATGGAAACATTGAAAGACTACACTGTTCTACTTAGATCACCAACTGTAGCATCAATAACACACCTTTTCTCCCCCTTTGACATCAATTTCAAAGAAAACATGCTCCCCCTGAGTTGTTGCAGTACTCTTTTGGAGGTATCAAATATTCAACCAATACATACTCCCCCTGACAGGATGGATTCTCTTATTTGAGTCTTGCAGAGTATTTCTATATAACTTAGAGTCTTCTCCTTCCGATTCTTGGACCTATTCATCTTCAGCTTCAGTTGTGTCCTCTGTAGAGAACTCAATATTGCTCACCTCTCTTACTAGGACTCCTTCATCGACCTTTTGTTGTCATAACTAAATGAATCCTGATGTCACTCTTCTCTGATATTATATTAGAGCAACTTCATTTTTCTTCTACGATGCCTAAAATCCAAGGATTTTATGACCATATTCATCACAAGGAAAAATAATAATGGTTACGCACACTCCCATACCTTCTTTGATTCATGCATGAAGGTGTCTCTCTTCTAAACTTACTTTGAGGCGTTTGAGTAGCTTATGGGTGTCCTTCTTGATATGATCTTCTAAATATTGTAGCATTACTTTCATTCTTTGAACATGAAGAACCTGAGTGATATCTGCTTTCCCTTTTTACAAATGAAGGACTTGCATTAGGTTTCTTAGGAGTACTGATTTCTTCCTTGTTGTATCCAAGACCAGATTTGTCATTTGGTGATCTCTGACTATCCAAGATCTCATCTAGGATCATGGAACTGTTCAAGAACTTGATTTGGGTGTTTGACTTCTCAACCTTCTTTCTAAGATTCACAACTTTTTGTTCCAGCTTATGACATGATTCTTCTTCTACTTCTTCTCTTCTTGCATGGGAGGATTCAATATCAACATCAGTATCTGTCCTTATGCCTTTAGCCACCACTTGTCCTGAGTTTACATTTTTTACCTTACAATCTTCTTCAAAGGTCACATTTCCTGTTTTTCTTTTACTCATAGACAAAATCTTATCCGTTTCTCCAGTCATGTGCTTAGAACATCCACTGTCTATATTCTAGGAGTCCTTTTGAGTTGAAAGTACTAGATCACATTTTTCACTATATTTCTTTTTCCATGTGCTGACATTTCTAGCAAAGAGATTTATCCTTGGATCTTCTTTGTAATTCTTCAGATGGAAGTTTGTATCTTTGTGGCGAAAGTTACGATAGTTATAGCATTCAAACTCACTATTCAATAGGTCAAAGTGATTGTTGCAACGTTTTCTACTCATTGACTGTTTATTATTTCTTGACCTCCTCAGTTGCATGTTTGTAAACTTAATTTGACAATTTGTAATTTGTGGTTGTTTGTTACTTGGTTGTCTCATTCTCTATTGTGGCATATATTTATTCCTTGGGTGTCTTTATTGCTCATGTCTAAATATTAAGGAACAATTTAAAACTTTGTGGCCAAAGTTAGAATAGTAGAAACAATATCCATAGAAAAAATCTTTGTACCTAGAAAATGGTTGTCTTCTTTGAGTAGGTTGATTTCTTC
Organism: Picea mariana; assembly: GCA_032191745.1. Taxonomy (NCBI): domain Eukaryota; kingdom Viridiplantae; phylum Streptophyta; class Pinopsida; order Pinales; family Pinaceae; genus Picea; species Picea mariana. Next base: position 105,776 of record JASDQU010500958.1, on the reverse strand, counting down.
CATGATGATGATTTCCTTGAGCAGAGGGTGTGTTATTCTTTGGTTCTACAGATTCAGTTTTGGCACATTTTTCTTTACTCCTTGGTGGTTGATTATCTTCCTTTGTTTCTGCAGGTTTGATGTTGTCATTGGTTGTAGATTTGACAAACTTGATGGGTTGTTTGTTTCTTGGATAACAACTACATGATCCTTCTTCATAACCCAACCCATTTTTCAACTTTGGATTCCTTTTTTGATTTGGAATGGTGGCTAATCCTTCTGAGGCTTTGATACTTGACAGATTCTCATGATACAAGGCTTGAAACTTCTCCAAATATTTCCTAGTTATCACTACTTCTTCTTCCAAAGCTTCACATCTTGCCTTCTTTTATGATAATTGTTGTTTTAGAATGTATTAAATTCTCTTTGCCTCTTCTAATTCCACTTTTAGCAGGGAAATGTCTTCATCGGGTTTTTTACTTCCTTTCTCGAACTGTATCAACAATTGTTTTTGCTTTTTCTTATTAAGTCTAAGTATGTCAATCTCTTCCAAAGCATTGATCAACTCTCCTTCCAAGTCAACCACATCTTCTTCATCATGAACATCACTTCCTATGCTTGTATTATCATAATCCTTTTTGGCCCTAAACAGGAAGTCGTTTACCTTATCTTCATAGGAAGAGTCACTATATGTGTCTTCTGAAGAGTCATCATTGTTTACACATAAACTTTTCCTTTTATCAAAACTTTTGGATTTGTACTTCTCTTAACCTTCATATTTATGGTCCTTCTTCTTGTGTGGACATATAGATGAAAAGTGAATTATATTTCCACAGTTAAAACATTTGAAGGGGAACTTGCCTTGGTACTTTCTGTATCTTTTCTTTAGTCTTCTCAAAAAAATTTCTTCAATTTCATCAAGCTCGGAATCCTTATTCTTGTTTTCTTTAAATGATGCTTCTCTGGTGGTATATTTATATTTACTAATCCTCATTTCATAAGCAATTAGAGTTCCTAGAAGTTGATCAATAGACAGAGTCTTAAGATCATTCAGGTCTTTTATTGCAGAAACTTTTGGATTGAATTTATCAAGCATAGATCTTAAGATCTTATGAACTAATAATACATATTCAATATTCTCACCAAGACCTTTCATGGAATTCACAAGCTCCTCAACTCTTAAGAAACAATTATTAATTGTCTCATCCTCATTCATATTTAGTTGTTCAAACTGTAATCTGTAGGTTTGAAGCTTGGCATCCTTTACCTTCTCATTACCTTCATAATTGATAATGAGTTTGTCCCACATTTCTCTGGTGGATTCTAAGTGCATAACTTTTACAAATTCTTCTTCTGCAAGACCACTTAGAATAACATTCATAGCCTTAGCATTGATGTTGAATTCTAGCTTGTCATCCTTATTAGCTAGTACAACTGGCTTTACATAACTAGTCTCTACCACATCCCAAACATCTGCACCTAAGGGAATTATGTAGGTTCTCATCCTAACTTTCGAGAAGAAAACGTTTGTTCCATTGAGCAGGGGGGCCTTATTGGTTGAAGTTCCTCCATGGCTATTCATGTTTAATCTCTAGGATCTACCCTTAAATAAAGAGAACTTTCTCTGATACCAATTGTTGGACAACTAAGAGGGGGGTGGGTGAATCAGTTGTTACCGTCCTTAAACAATTATGCTTATTTTAAACTCTTTACAAAGAACTCAATGACAATCACAATAATGCAGGGAGGTAAGAAATAGAATATTCAACATCAATCACACACATGAAATATACAGAGACAGATATTTCCTGGGGAAACCCATAAATGGAAAAACCTCTTCTTCTTGATATGATAAGTAATATTTATTTTATGTACATTATCATTCTTATGAGCACCAACTCATTGTGAGGCTACCACCTCTGTTTTGCAAGCTGCAACTTGCTAAGAGCACCAACTCTCAAGTTTCTCTAGCACTCACTAGAAGGAAGCACCAACTCCCTGGTTTCTCTAGCACCCACTAGAAGGAAGCATCAACTCCCTAAGTGTTTCATCACCAACTTGATGGAAGCACCAACTTCCAGTCACATGGACATCGACTTATATAACATAGAACAATAGTTCTCCCTTGCACCACCCTGCCACCCTAGTTTTTCTGGCTGCAACCATATGGAAGCTACAACTCCCTGTGTTCAAGAACCCACTTGAAACTTTGAGGACAACAATCCTCCCTAGCACCTCCCTACCACCCTGAAATATAAATCTTTTCTTTCTTGAATTTATCATAGTGATACAACATGTATCTATGGCTTACCAGTCTCATCAGTGTCTCTCTCCTCGCGTTTGCTGCACTTTATGTTCTTCTCTCATATATGCATTTATGTTACTTGATTCTTCTATGCTTTATACTTTGTGTCTTCTTTCCATTCTATGCACCATGCCTCCTCTGTGCACTAAGGCTCCTGCACACAACATGCTTCTACCCGCATGAATCACACTCAACAACAACCCCCATCTCTTCTTTGTTATGTGTTTTTATACTCTCTGTGCACCTTCTACATACTTCATGTCGCACCTCTTCACTGCGTCACAGTTCTCCCTATAGGTCGTTGACTTCATCTCATACTCTCGACTACATGGATACCCAACTAGATACATTCACTTCTTTTTTGTTCATGTATCTATCACATCGAGTCATCCACTTGGTCATCATACAAACTCTTCATCTTCTCTAGCTGTTATCCAAAGTTCTTTGGCTTCTCTACCAATTATCCTGAGAATCCTTTGTTTCTCTGTCAGTCGCAATTCTTCATCCTCTCTGGTAGTTACAGTCAGTCGGTTTGGGATCCTTTGGATCCTAATACCCTTCATTCTCATCACTATTGGCTGTGACCTAAGGCCAATCACTTCGGGACTTCATGTTTTAGGTCATCTGTCATGAGTCACCCCGATTCTCCCAACTCTCGATCTGCCAAACACTGAAGTTGAGATTAGCGACATGCTAGCTCTTCCCTAGATATGACCTTGGGCGATGAGTTCATGTGATCACATGATTTTGAGTGGGTCTATAAGTGGTTTGAGAACAACCAACGTTTCTCCCCACAATTCACTACAAGCCTCCATGCGTCCTTTCTCCAAAACTGTGGTTTCGATTGTGTCTCGTTCATGAGAAATTAAGGCTCGAGCATGTTCTGGCCCCGCAATGGAGCATAGTCGTCAATCTTATGATCTTGATGGTGCTCCTAAATAGATGGGTCATATGATTCCTCTCAAGTACATGGACCAAATCTCTCCTTCCTCCATCAACAACTGAGGTTTCCTTCACGATCCGAGATCTGGGAGATTCAAATCTCAAACCCTGTTGTTATTGACTGGATATCTTCTGGAATGGAAGATCTGCTAACATCTGTCCTCTTTAATCGACAACTCTACCTTATTTCCTTTTATAACACATGATACTTAGTCTCAATGATCATATGACAGGTGGCCCTCCAAACCGATGGATCAGATCGATTTTTCCCTTTGGGCTTCGAGAATTTTGATTCTCAAACTCCGCTTGCTCCGGGAGCATTTCATAGAGACTTCATGATCCAATGAAGCATGTCCCTCTTGGATCAACGATCGATATCTCCTTCGATTCTCCAGAATTTAGAGATTTCAATTCTCAACATATGCTTGCTCATAATGGTTTTATCCAGAGTCCACAGATTCATGACATGTGCCATCCTTGAATCAACGATCCTCGTTCACTTCAGGACTTTTTCAATATCAAACCTCTCCTTCATGTTTTCCAGGAGACGAAAATCTACTGATGTATGTCCTCTTCAATCCAACGACTATCCTTTTCTCTGAGACTTCAACCTTCTACAATCTCAAATCTTTCTCCTCCGCATTTTCCCAGAGAAGTTTCACTCGAATTTCAGGATTCGTTGACACGTATCTTGGTACATGATCAATGATCGAGAATACACCCAAAGTAATCTTCAGATCGGATGACTCGTATCCACTTCAGGTCTTCAGTATTTCGGGCTTCGGGTTTTTGAGCGAGTACTGGTGGTAAAACTCCTGAAGAAAAACTCCTTGAGTAACGTAACTCTTGGGTCACTCGATGATGTGTCACGAGCTGCGAAGCTATCATGTGTCACTCGGATTTGTGATTTCCACGTACCTAAAATTCTAAATCAACTTGACACTTGTCATTATCTGATTGTGCCACGTGTCCTTGCTGACATGGTCTACCACATGTCCTTGACGATGAGATTTTCTGACGTAATCTGCTGATGTAGATCTCCCTGATCTAATGGTCATTGTCTGATCTCCAGATTCGACGGTCCTTTATTCATTTCGGATTTTCAGGCTTTGGGTTTTTCAAATCTTAAAATATTAGGAGCATAACCTCCTCGCATCTCTATATCCTAAGTGAATTTTTTTTGTTCGATCAAGATCTTGTATCGACGGCTTGATCTTTATATGATGCAACTTTGCTAGCTTATCATGTCTTTCCACTCAAAATTGATCCGACGACTGATGGAACTTTGCATTCCGGAGATTTCAAATCTCAAACTTTTGTGATTGTAAACTCCTTGTATATTTAGACCCAAACTAAACATTGTTCGTTGATCATGTTCTCATATCGACAGCTCGATCTTTCTGCGTGCTCCTCCTATATGGACTCTGATTCATCAGCCACACTCGCTTCTCCTCATGAGATTACGATTTCTTCTAACTTGGAAAAATGTCTAAGTGTCAAAGGCCTCGACCTTTGATCCTTCTGCAAGTCCTGATGATTTGGACCTCGTCTTCTCTTCTGGAAACTGTTATCTCTTCTGAGATTTATTGTCTCTACATAGTGTTTGCTTCTCCTCCTGATATTTCACTTCTTTTCAAGATTTGATCTTTGCATACTTACCTTATTCCTCCTGAACTTTGATTTTCATATTGTTCACTTCTTCTTCTGAACTTATGATTTCCCTGTTTGCCATCATTGTTGTTTTTCTTTCCTGTAAAGATATCATCGTCATTGTTGTTCTTGCCATCAATGACAAGCACACTATTCCTGCAAACATGCCAACATATATATTTTTAAGAAAAACATAAATCAATCAATGGATCCTACACATAGTACACACAGATTTACAACAGAAACCCTTAACCGAGAGAAAACCATTCAATGCTTCATTGTATTAATTTCACCATTCACCATACAATATATATACAATGTTTTTAGGTATTTCATAGATACCAAAACCCTAATCCATTAATCCGGGATTAATTTATAAAACTTCCAAAAATAGCAAAATATGCTAAAATAGAAAAAACGCCAAAAAAACAATTTTGGGGCGTTGCGCCCAACACTGTGTGTAACTAAGGAGGGCCATACCTGGCCCCCCTGGGACCCCCCTAGGAAGCTCCTGACACACACTACACATTGTTAAAATCTGACACACCCACACACACACACATGCAAAGAATATAACATATACACAGCATTCTCCCACTTGTTGTTTTCTTTGCATCCAGGGTTCCACGGGATTATATAGTCAACAATCTAGGGCAGAAATGCCCATTGTTACTCTACACCAGGAGAACTTTTCTATGCTCACAGACTTTGTCAATGAATTTGCAACATTCTTCAAAGTGTCTCCAGCAACACCTTCTTTTCTTCTACCATGTCTCTCACAAACTGATATTGAACATCAATATGCTTTGTCTTCGAATGATAAGTTGGGTTCTTTGCCAGGAATATTTCACTCTAACTGTCACAATATAATCTCACTACTTGTTGTACCAACCCAATAACTGAACACAATATCTGTAACCATACTTCTTCCTTGCTTGCATGAGTGGCTGCCATGTATTCAACTTCTGTAGTTGAGAGTGGCACTACAACCTGTCTTTTTCTCATCCAACCTATTGCTCCTCCAAACAGGTTAAACACATACCCACTTGTATGTCTTCTGTGATCCAGATATCCAATCGAGTCTTCATCAAAAAAGCCATGTATTTCCACCACTCTATCCAATCCTGGTCTTCCTTGGTAGCACAATCCATAATTGGTAGCGCCACGGAAATACCTGAATACCTTCTTTATTGTTGTCCAATGCTCCTTCCCTAGTTTTCACATATACCTGCTCAAAAATACCACTGCATATGCAATGTTTGGTCTAGTACAGACCATTTCATACATCAAACTGCCAACTGCAATGGCATATGGAACATGGGACATGCCCTCTTCTTATTCCTATATCTTGGGACACTAATCTACAGATAACTTTACACCTATGGGAATAGGAACCTTGACCGATTTACTCCATTCATATTAAACCTTTGCAATATCGTCTCAACATATTTTCTCTGATTCAACCAGAATTTCATGTTTGCGGGATCTCTTTTAATCTCCATTCCCATAATGAAGTTAGCAACACTGATATCCTTCATGTAAAATTTAGAGGATAGCTGGGATTTCACCTCCTTGATAACATCCATGTTATTTCCTACCAACAACATGTCATCAACATACAACACTACATAAATGAAGTGATTACCAACCTTCTTGGAATATACACAGTGATCAGCCATGCTTCTCACAAATCCCAATCCAACGATGTATGTGTCAAACTTTTGGTACCACATCCTAGGTGATTTCTTCATACCATATAGTCACTTATTTAGCTTACAAACCAGCTCTTTCTTTCCCTTCACTACAAAGCCTTCTTGATGCTTCATGTAGATTTCTTCTTCCATATCCTCATGTAGGAATGTTGTCTTCACATCCCTCTGTTCCACTTCAATATCAAAAGAATCAGAAATAGATAAAAGAAATATAATAGAAGTTAACTTAGAAACAGGAGAAAAAATCTCACCAAATTCAATTCCTCTACCTGGGAATAACCTTTTTCTACTAACCGAGCTTTGTATTTCTCCACTTTTCCTTCTGCATTAAACTTCTTCTTAAACAACCATTTGCTACCAACAAATTTTCTTCCTGTTGGAAACTCAACTATATCCCATGCCTCATTCTTATCCAAGGCATCCATTTCTTCAACCATGGCCTTCTTGAAGAGTTTACTATCCTCTGAATTCATTGTTTCCCTAATAGCTCTAGGATCATCATCAGTAATAGATAAAGCAAAATTGTAACAGAAATCATGTGGACTATACTTTTATGGTTTCCTTCTTTCCCTCATTGATCTCCTCAATACTAGGGTATGAGGTTCTTCTTATTTTTCTTCATATTCTTCAGATGATTCAGATTTTGCATCATCCAAATCCAACTCTATTTTCTGAGGTTTTTCTGGCCTTGGTAGGAATTCATGTTTGGAAACATCTTTTACCTCTCTGAAAAAAACATCTCGATTGTAAATAATCTTCTTGGTTTATGGGTTTCAAAGCTTATAACCTTTCACACTATCTTTATAACCAATAAAGATACACTTTTTATCCTTTTTATCCAGCTTACTCCTATTTTCCTTTGGAACATGTACATAAGCATCGCAACCAAACACTCTAAGATTTTGAAGAGAGGGTTTCTTTCCAGTCCACACCTCATGTGGATTTTTATCATCCAACACTGATAAAGGTGATCAATTGACCAAGTAACATGTAGTACCCATTACCTTTGGCCATAATTCATGTCCTAACTCGAAATCGCTAAGAATAGTCCTTTCTTTTTCCATCAGTGTCATGTTCATTCTTTCTCCAACTCCATTCTAATGAGCTGTGTATGGAGTAGTCTTATGCCTTTCTATACCACACTTCTTACAAAACTCTTCGAATTCATTTCTGCAGAATTCTCCACCATTATTTGTCCTCAATACCTTTATTTTCTTCTCTATCTAATTTTCTACCAGAGCCTTAAACTCTTTAAATTTATCAAATACCTTAGATTTATTTCTAAGAAAATAAATCCATGTGTTCCTTGATAAATCATCTATGAATGAAACATAATACACATATTTACCTAGTGATGGAACAGGCAGAGATCCAAGCACATCACTATGTATCAACTCTAATGTCCCCTTTTCTCTTGTAGCACCAGATGTAAATCTTACTCGATTTTGTTTTCCATATATACAATGTTCACAGAAATCAAAATCCAGAGTGAAATTAGACATGCCTTCAACAATACCTTTACCATGTAATGTTCGAAGGCCCTTTTGTCCAATATGCTCTAGTGTTTGATGCCACAGTATGGTCTTTTTTCCAGGGACAATATTGGTCATGTCTTCTTTATTTGTCTGATCAGGGAACACATAACTGTTACACCCATTAGTAAAAGTTTTTCCCAAAAACTTGTACAAAGTTCCACACTGAACTCCCCTCATCAACACCATTGCTCCTCGTACCATCTTGCAAGTGCCATTTCCAAATACAGTATCCACTCCTGCATCATCCAACTCGCTTACAGATATTAGGGTCCTGGCTAGTTTTGGAATGTGAAGAACCTCAGGGAAATTTCTAATCCTTCCATATTTTAGCAACAACTTAACCATTCCACGTCCCATGATTTTGGTTGTTGAGTGATATCCTAGGAATACATCACCACCATCGTATTTTTCATATTAAGATAACCACTCCCTGTGAGGAGTCATATGGTATGACGCACTTGAGTTCATCAACCATACATCACGGTCTGCATGTGTATCTGTAGATTCTAGGTAAACATCACCTCCTTCTTCAATGGAGATGTTTGCCTCTGTGGAAGAGGTACTATCATATCCAGTTGGTTTATCAACCTTCTTAGACTTTGTTAGGAACCAAATATCAATATAGCATAGAAAAACCTCAGAATAAGTACTCAACACCTTAAAAAAGAGAGAAATTCAAATAATAAGACTCTTCGAGGGGGAAACCTCCTTTTGCCCACATAAATGTCCAATACAATATGATTCCAAATGACAATGTCTCCTTGGTACTAGGAGGTATAATTACAACTAATGGACTAAAGCCGACATAAATAAAATAACATTACTAATGTAATATGCCTCAATTAAGGGGTAATGAGCCACTATTTAGGTCTTAACATGCCCCTCCCCTTGAGAAAAGTGTTGTCTGAAAATCTTGAGTAACTCTCGATGCTTATGTATAAAAGACTCGTCTTCCCAAGTGAAATCTCCAGCTGGTAGTTTCCTCCATTTAATGCAATACTCTGAAACGGATGTATTCCTCAGCTGGTGAATTCTTGTGTCAGTGATGGCTTTAGGCTCCAATATGATTTTTCCTTCCTCTTCAAGTTTAGGAATTATAGTTTGAATTTGGATCTTGTCACATATAACCTTATTTAAACATGAAACATGGAAAACTGGGTGTACTCGTGAAGATGCAAGCAACTCCAATTTTTATGACATAGTACCAATCTTTTGCAACACCCTATAAGGGCCATAGTACTTTGGTGATAATTTATTATCCTTCTTGACTTGATTGAGGGACATATTTTTGTATGGTTATAGTCTTAAAAACACCCAATCCCCTACTTCAAAACTTATTTCACTACGATGTTGATATGCTTGTTGTTTCATGCGATTTTGTGCCATGGTCAGGTTATCCATTAATATTTGGAGAACTTGTTGTTGATGCTCGATGTGATATTTCACTGCTTGAACCTTAGATATTTTAGAGAAGAAGTGATGGAAGGAGGGTGGTATCCATAGAGTGCCATAAATGGTGTCATTTTTGTTGCAGTATGAAAGGAAGTGTTATACCACCATTCTTCCAAGGGTAACCATTTGAACCATTGTGTTTGTTTATCAGAGACAAAGCAACGAAGGTAGAATTCCAGACATTTGTTCACTATCTTGGTTTTCCATAAGATTGAGGATGATAGGATGATCTATGAGCCAATTGAGTACCTAAACAAGAAAATAATTATGTCCAAAAATGTTGAGTGAATATGGGATCTCTATCACTTAAAATAATCTTTAGGCTGCCATGTATCTTTTGAATTGTCTCCATGAATGCGATGAAAATTGTACTAGCTTTGAAGGGATGAGAGAGTGCACAAAAGTGTGTGTACTTGGTCAGTCTATCAACAATCACCATGATGACACTCTTTCCTTTAGACTTCGGTAACCCTGTGATGAAATCCATGGAAACCTCCCAGCGTTGACTTGGGATGGCTAATGGTTGTAAAAGACCTAGGGTCTTAATTGCTTCCATGTTATTTTGTTGGTAAACCAAACATTCTTCCACAAACCTTTGAACATCAGTTTTAAGTCCATCCCCAAAAAATTCCTTCTTGACCCTATGGTAGGTTTTCAAAAATCTTGAGTGCCCTTCTACTGGAGAGGTATGCAATTCCAATAGTAAATTTTGTTTTAGTTGGGAGTTATTACATAAATATAAATGATCTTTCTACCATAGTGAATCATTTTTCCATGTAAATGTATCTGATACATTGGATTCCTACTGCAACCTTTGAATGAGAGTCCACACTTTTTCTTCATTCTTCCATTCATCCCTTTCTTCTATTATCCAATTGGGTTGGATGATTGAGATAGCACAGAGAAAG
>JASDQU010500958.1:31191-47165 GCA_032191745.1 Picea mariana | reverse complement strand
CGGCTCTAAGAGCTGGCTTGTATGCTACTTTCTATTGTTTTTGTATCGTGGGCTTGCACCTGTTGTTTTTTTTTTATTATTACTAAATTTTTATTTTGTTTTCTGTGTGCATCGCATGGATCCTCGGCCATGGCTGAGCACTGATGAGATGTATGTAATGGTATCATGGGATTGGTGCTTGGCATTTTCTGATGGGCTTTCTATGTCTGGACTCCGAAGGGAAACAACCTGTTCAGGGTGCAGAGGGATGAGGACTATTGGGAGCTTATAATATCGACATTGAGTGACTTTTGGTGGAAACACATTCAACATGTTAAGAGACTTCATGCCACTGGTGAATGTAAATATGTATCGAAGTTGAAGCTGAATATGAGGAATAAACTGTTTCAGGTCATAAGGAGAAAAAGTGAAGCCCTCGTTCGAGATTCCAGATTGCTTGTTAAGGAATTCTATGGGGACCAAGATAAGATCTTAAAGCCTTTGTCTTGAATACATAATAGGGATTTCTTTTATATAATTCTGTTCAATTTCCTGCCTACTCCTATACTTTGTATATATTTAAGTCCAATTCACTTGGCTTGTGTTTATGTTAGATATTGGAAAAACGAAATTTTGAAAAAAATTAGCTAGTGCAAAGGAAGATGATAAAGCTCACAGACTTGTATTTCCAGGGTTTTTTATTTTTTTATTAATAACCCTTTTTTTTGCAGTGCGCGCTTGGTCATATCTTTGGTGCGTTGAACAAAGGCTCGGATTGCAACCCCTTCAAATCCACACTACTCGAGACTGCAATCCTTCACGCATATGGTATCTAGAACTGGAGGACGAATGCGCCTTGTTTTCCTCTGCAATAGGAATTGCGTCTAGGGAATTGGATTTGAAAGGGTGTGGGTTCAAGTCCAACGGACGAACCAGAATCAAATAATGCCGTTCCCTCCTCACGGCTCCTCCTCCCCATTGCTTGGCACTTGGTTTCTTTTTTGGGGGTAGGATGTACTACCCAAGCAAAGTCTCAGCATTCAAATGGCCAGGGTCGTTGGCCTGTCAAGTCTATTCAATTTTTGTTACAATTGTTGAAGAATGCAGAAAGTAATGCAGAGGTATAATATTTTTCGTTATGTTTAAACTGATAATCATTATAATCTATATTCTTTTGATAGGTGTTATTTAAAGGAATGAATTTATGAATATTTAGAGGAATGAATTAATCATTAAGTACTCTAATTTGAGATTGACAAAGTTCTTCTAAAATCACCCGGTAGTTGAATCCATAATTCTACAATCTCACCTATGTAGAAAAGCAAATGCATTCGTTTCATGAAGAATAGCTGCAACTGCGCATGATTTTACAATTCCAAAGATAATATATAGTTTGTATTTCACTGCATTATTTGGGAGTTCTTTACACTGCATTTTAAGCTAGTGATATGATTTTTGTGTAGATCTGAATTACTATTCTATTTTATTGTTATTTTTTTTTTGCTTTTTTTTTTATATATACAATATGATTATATATATATATATATATATTAGATTTTATCAATTGCAACAAAACATATTTCTTCTATATGTATAACTACACTTTTTTTTCTTTTCTCTTTTTTGCCATTTGCAGGTTAGGTAGAAGATGATTGGAACAAGGGATGTGTGGGGTCTTGTTTCCCTACTACACTCACTCTTTTCTTTAGGGTTTCTAGGTAGTTCTCTTTGTGGGGTTTCTATATCATTTCTGGGCTATCTTTGGTTGTTGAAGGGTTGTAAATATAGGGTTTTAGTGGTCATTTTTGGTTATTTTTGGGTAGGTGGGTAGGCCCTTGGCCCCAGATTGTGAACTACGGCTATGATACCATGTGTAGGAACCATACTTAATTAAGTCTAATAAGATTCATAAAACTTAAACAAATAAGATTACTTCAATGCATAAACAATAAGTAATTTCTTTCATTCAACATATAAACAATAGAAATTTAAATTTACGAACAACATGCTAATGATTTACGTAATCATAACATAACTCAACAAATTCAGAAATAAAAATACCTATGCCTGATGCTAAATTCCCTCTTATCTGGTTGTCCTCCATTTTGCTCTTCAATCTCTACCTGATGCTTTGACCAAACCCTGCCCAAAACCGACTAACAACCCAGCCAGCTAGGAGCAGCCTTTTCGACTCCTTAGCTCTAGGATTCCATGAGGATTCCTAGCCCTTGATCTCAAAACCCCCATCAACCGGGTGCCCCCTGCAACAGTACAACCAAACTCCAAAACCAAACTCCCAAAACCAGAAAATATGCAGAACTAGAAATACAGTCCTCTCCTCCCCCAAATAATGCTTCCTCCCCAAATATTCATGATCCTTCCCGAAGGCCTCTACCCAGTCATATCTCCCCCCATTCACCGACTCCCTACTCTGCATTAATTACGTTATCCTCCCCTTTATTACCTTATCCCTCCACTAAATGCTCCATTCCCCCCCCACATACATAAAGTCTTAAAATAAATTAAAGTTATTAAGACCCTTTAATTCATTAATCAAACGCTTAATGAGTCAATTAATTAATTAATTGATCAATCAATAGATATAAAAAAATAATTAATAAATAATTGATTGATTAACTTTATTAAGAAATAATCATTGTTTAACTAAAACAATCAATTAATTATACTAATTAATTATCTAATTAATTATACTTGATAAACCTTAATCAATCATTTAACTAGGGTTGTTAAAATTGTATTTAGTGCATTCCCACATTGAAACAAATAGAATAGATGGAGAAAACGAAGGAGTCTTTACCGCAGGTGTAGAAGAGGAGATACAAAGGTACATGCTTGTACTTTTATTTCATATTCCATTGTTGTGTATTTCATTTATTGTCTGTATATGTGTTCACCTAATTTATTGTATGTAGATATTGCGTATCTTCCTACATAATAACTTATCTTCATGTCCTTTGTATTTTTTGTGCCACTACATTGAAATAAATCAAACTCGGTTTATTTTTTTACATGTCTTCCAACATACCAACTTCCTTCATGTCCATTGTATTTTTCTGCATTGCTACATTTAAACAAACAGAGTGACTGGAGAAGATGATGGACTCTTTGCCACAAATGTGGAGGAGAACTTACAAAGGTGCATGCCTCTACTCTTATTCCATATTCCAGTGTTTAGTATTTCATTTATTGTTTATATATTTGGTCTACTTGTTTTATTGCTTTGTACCTATTTTAATGTATGTAGATACTACGTATATTTCTACATAGTAACTTATCCTCATGAGAATTGTATTCTCTTTCCTGCTACATTGAAATAAATAGAATTGCATTTCTTTCTTTTACATGTCTTTCTACATACTAACTTACCTTCATGTCCACTATATGTTCGGTGTTTCTACATTGAAATAAACAGATTGGTTGGACAAGAAGATGAATTCTTATATGGCACAATAGAGGGGATTGTAGTACAATCTTCAAAAAGGTATATCGATTGTGCTAGAAAACGATGATTTGGAAACAATGGGCCTTTGTTGATACTTTCTTCTTCCAAACGTTTCCCTCCCCATTTCTGATTTTCCCACTTTCTATTATCCATTTTTTTAACATCTTCTATACTTAACCGAATTCCCCTTCATTTTTCTCGTCTACTTTGTCTTTCTGGTTGCTTTCCTTAGTCTTCTTTCCAAAAATATCTAGGTGTGCAGGTTGGCACACTCACGGGTTCACATTTATACTCATGCTTCTATATCACGACTCTCACCGATGGTTTCCTCATTCCATAATTAGCCACTTTTTTGATCACGGGTTCTTGGGCAGGCGGGTTCAATATTGCGCCTCTAGCTTTAGAAGTTCTATGATATACAGATTGGTCGTTGTACCCCCCCCATCATGCCCTCATTCTTGTTACACATTTTTGCAGTCAAAAAATCCGAGGCATACAATTTGATCATCGGGTCCTCATGTTTCCTGAGTATCCCTTGACACCCTATTTCGTATTTCATCTCCTTCGACCCTATATGTGACATTCAAAATAATTATGGACAATATACAATGCATATGCTTATTTAGTCCTTATGATGTTCATCTACACATGCTTGCATCAGAAAAAGTTGGACTAGTGACATGACCATGAGCATTCAATCATCGCAAACATCAATAGACCGACAAGGCCAAAGGTAAAGATGCATACAATGTCTTCCTCATATGTTTACCAAACAAATATCCTTAGTTATTTATTCATCTATGCCATGGTAAATATGTTGATGTCATCTGAAACACATACTTTGCAGTTCACAAGTATCAACGAACACAAGTGAGATGTCAAACATAGCACAAGTTCTGCAGACTAAGAGGTCTAGTTGCAAAACACTGGCTCCATACTTCATCCAAGTTGTACGTCTACTTGTACATTTATGCCAGGAAAAAAGAAAACAAAAAAATAATGCAGACTACCATTAACATTAATTTTCCTGTTCAAAAAATGTCACTAGGTCTAAACTTATAACACCCAAAATAATATCAATAGAGGGCTTGAACAGCCACCGAAATGGACAAGTGTTCGTCGGGGACATAATGGTCGTATATAGAACCTACTTGGACAAGGAAAAAAAAAGTACATCCATTATGTGTGCTAGCATGATAGACAACGAGGCCCTAATGACAGTCACACTAACTATTCCCATGCAACTTGTCCAGAAACATGCAGAAAAGATATTGCTAGGTAATGGGATATCCATTACAAATTTCAATATATTCCCCAAAACAATATATGACCATGGTGATTGTGATTCGATTATATCGCTCAACAAAACAAGTATTGTGGAAAAAATTCTCATTATTTGTTCAGAATATTGTTTTGTCCCGGACAAAACCATTAACCAACTTGCAGAGAGCAATGACACTTGCCCAATCGAAACCATTGGTAAAGTTGTCACACTCGCGAGAAAAATTGGCTCACAAAACATTCTCCATATAAAATACGGAGATTCAGACAACGACAAGGCAATGTTACCATTCTCCATATCCAGTTGTGTCATTTACTTTCACATGTCCATGTATGTTAGTTATGTTACACAACTATTGCACTGTTCCATGTTGCAGTTGCAAATGTTCGACACCTATTCAAATTTGTTTTCCTCAATGGAACAACAATTGCATAAATTGAAAATAGAATTACGAACAGATATAGTACAGGATCTCAAGAAACTAACTAGCTCTACAACTCTTGTGCATATACATCTACAATTTCATCCTCACTTTGCTCATAGAAATTGCCTTCACCAATTTTCTACATTTTTTTCTTTTATTGTTGTGCAAATGTATATTATATTGTTCAACATATTAACTACTATGCTCACGTGCCCAGGTTGAGGGTGTTTTGGTTGCAGTGAATGTGTACTCAACCCCCTTCGAGCCTATATGTGCCAAATGAAACTCTCTTGTTTATGCTTCTTCTTTCATAAATGATGATACAATTGATTGTCTGTGATGCAATAAACAATTCCCTTACATATATAGACATCACCTTAATGTTTCCATCTGAACCATGGGAAACATAATCGTACATTGTACAATTAGAAAACTTTTGTTACAAGATGTGCTTTTTGGGTTAGCAGAATTTCCACATGAAGTATACCTACTGAAAAAAGGCAAACAGTGTCTACATATTACGCAAATTTTAGATACATGGTAAATTTACCTTAAATGAGGACAATGTAATATTTCATATTGGCTTAAATAAATAAATCATATCAAGATCTGGCAGGAAATGAAAAAATATCATGTGTGTCTATAATTTTTCTTCAATACCTAGATGAATGTTCATCGGACTCAATTTTTTTGTAGTTTACATCTATGGATGTAAAATTTTCTTTCCAGAGATTTTGTCTCTTCTTGTGCACTTGAAAAAACAAGGAGAATCTAACTACAAATCAAATCGTTGTTGTTATTTTGATGTTTTTTTGCATCCTCCAACAAGAATTTTTCATATTTGTTTGGGTGTCCAAATGAAAAAAAAATGGTGGCTAGTTGTGGATTTTTTGGAGGAGTCTGCACCTTTTTGGGTGCCCAAATTGGAAAAATGTTTTCCAACTATATAGCCATCACAGGATTTCTGCATTTTTTTGGGTACCCAAATAAATAAATAAAAGATGATCTCCAAGTATAAATTTATGGTATGATATGTGCATTTTCTTGATGCCCTAACTGAAAAAGAAAAGACTCAACATGGATTAAGTATGGTATTGAGATCTTCAAAACTCGTAATAGATATTGGGGAGTTTGGGCATTGGAATTCATACAGGCAGGTGCATTTATTGTTGATGTACAAGAACATAAGGTTGTTCAGTCCAGAAATGGGAAGCATCAGGACAAACCCCATACAAAGTATCCAATTGTGAATAACTTAGGGCCATCCTTTGAACCATCAAAATGGCTTGCTCCCTTGCGAAGAACCATCGGGAATTTCCAATAATATTGGAAATTTAGCATTCTTAAAACTGGTAGTGATAGAACATGGCACTATCAAAAGAAAATGTCCATAGTGATCTTGCTTCATGGTAAAATAGTAATCAACAAGTTTCTTGTTCCCCATTTGGGGGTTTGGTTATAGTTGGGATACAATGATGAAGCTTCGCTAGTTTTTTTCTTTCTTGTGTTTGACAGACTTTTGTTCATATCTCATGGCCCTCATTATTTTCTCATGGGAACATATACTAGATGTAAGAGAAAATCAATACCACATGTTTTTGTTTTATATCTCAAATTGTTTGATGCATAGGTCAATGTGTACTTTTCTATGGACCCTTGTGGGATCTCACTTGGCGCCTTTTGTGTTCATGTGTTGCCTTGTGCCTCGACATTCGATACATTTGGTGCTTACTTGGCTCTTGGTTGTATGCTTTGTTCTAGAAAATTAGTGATACATTCAAGATCTTGGTGGTTTCTCTATCATCTTAAAGAATATACAGGACCTGATTTTCCTTTTAATTTAAGCTCTCTGGCGCAAATGTAGTATGTGGCTCGTTTTAGCATTTTTCCTTGATCGATGAACTTAGCAAAAATCATCTCTAGAAATATTTTGAAATAAAAGGATATATACTATGTGAAGTCCAATAGAACTATCATATCAACCACAGGACATTAAAATTCAAATTCATCATTGTAATACTTACAGTGAAGTTGAAAGTACAATAATTTTACTTAAACATCCCAAAATTGATTTTCTTGTGGTTTTTCGATGCTTCTCTTATACAAACACATATTGGAAACTATAAGCATGGCTTGCTTTACCTATTCCTTGATTGAAGAGCATGTTCACCTGTTTAATTCAATTCATAGTTACTGTTAAGACCATCAATGGGGATTTATGACACCAATCCTTGCTTCCTAAAATTTCCATCACCTTTCCTTTTTCCCTATACTTTCCCTTTCTGGTTACTTATTCGTTTTTCAGAAAATGTCTAGGTGCGAGGGTTGGTAGATTCACGTATTCAAATTTCCACTAATAATTTTATATCATGAGTTTGACCGACCGCTTCCATATTTCATATTCAACAAAAATTTTGGATCACGGTTTCCTGGGTAGGCGGGCTCGACATTGTGTTTCCATTGTTCTATCACCTGAAAACAACACCTGGACTTCCCCAATCTACATATTTGGACCCAAATTCTACTTTATTTTTTTTCGTTTGTGTTCCCTTTCTGGTTACTTAGTCATTTTTCTAAATGTGTCATTTTCCGAATGTCTCATTATTTTATATACAACACCCAAAGTTTCGCAATATACAAATTGACCGTCAAAGTCCATCATTGTCCCATGTTCCATGTTACACATTTTGCAATCAAAATTTTGGATACATACAATAAGACCATCAGGCCCTCACGTCTCCTGAGTAGAACTTGTGGCCATGTTTTCAAGCCCGTCAATATTCCTTGTTCTGAGTATGTATGATGCTTTTATATCAGGAGTCCGACCAACCACTTACCCATTGCATACTTGGCCATTATTACCATCATCAGTTCCTGACCAGACTTGCTCAACATTGCGCTTCCATTGTTCCGCTACCTACAAAAAGCACCCAAAATTTTGTGATATAAAAACTGACCTCTGAAATCTTTCATTGTGCCCTATTCCATGTTACATATTCTGCAGTCAAAATTTCAGAGACATACAATTTGACCATCGACCCCTCACATCTCTTGAGTATAACTTGTGACCCTATTTTGAAGCCTGCCCGACCGCTTTCCATACTTGGCCATTTCTTGGAATATCTTCTGTGGGTTGGTTGGTGGACGAAATGTGAATTTCTTGATCACTCTTTTCGATCCCCACCACCTTCACACTTTTTTCTAGATATGCAATTATTAATATTTATTGCTAATAGCTCATCATGCAGGTATCATTAATATTGTCATTAATGCCTGAAAGGTTGCAGAAGATTTGTCATTAATATGAATTAAACCAAGATTTGCGGAGAGTTGTGTTATCATTTCCAAGTATTCATTTCAAGCATCATGCAATCTCTTTCGCATGTCATCTGGTTGGCGCCTTTACAAAATCTCTAATCCTTAATCACTCTTCATCGTCATCACCACCTTCGCATTTTTTTCTAAATATGCAATTAGTAAGCTTTAATGGTAACAGCTCATTATGAACGAACCATGGAGATTGTCATTGATCAACAAAAGGCTCAAGGAGATATTACATTGATACGCATTAAACCAATAATTGCGGAGGTTTATATTATCCCTTCCGAATTTTCATTTGAAACATCATATGTGACAAACGAGAATTGTCATTAAATTATGGCAGTATTTCAACAACAACTCTATCCAAATATAGTAAACACCTTCATGCATGATGACCCGAGCTTCCAGTACTCCAAGGCATATTCATACTACTCATCTTGCTCTGCACAGGAGAAAAAAAGGAGATGGTCCCTTGGTGCACCGAGAGATATATTTCAAGCCAAATAATTCCAAGGTAACCCCGCCTACTGAGACAACATGCCCGCCTTCCTGTTCATCGATTTCGACATGGGAGAAGATGATATGATGGACAATGATACGACAATGGATGATGGAAATGCAGACATTGTTCCCACTTCTGTGCCCAAATTGAAATAAACCATAACAGGGGGCACTTTCCAGCTCATCGATGGAGACCCTGAAAAGACCAAAATAAGGGGTTTCAAAAAAGAAACTCATGTTAAACGCAATAGACGCTTTGCAGCTCTAGAGTAGGAGTTATAGAGGTCTGAATTAGTCTGTTATGGGCAGAAGTCTTTCACTATAAGAAAATGGTATCTTGATTCTCCCAGAAATATATTTCAAGCCAAATAATTATTCAATTGCAGGACCACTCTCTTGTTCTCTATATATACAATTAACATATAAGAGGATGAGGACCAAAACTCCCACTAGTGCAAGTCATATTACTACTACGCATATCCTTTCATCCATAATTGAATAATTTTGGCCTCTGGAATTGTTCATGTATCCTATGTCCCTAAAGTATTCGACTGTGAGGAGGTGGTCTCTTGGTGTGTCCTAACTTTCAGTTTCAGGATCTTCCACTTTCCCTGCAATTTTTTCGTCTCATTCCTCATGGGAATCTTGTGAGAACTATCAATTTTACCACGATGATGGGTTCTTATGTCCTCCTGCATTTGAAAAATTATGGGTTTCTTTCTTGCTAGGGTGTAATGTTGGAGAGATGCTAGTGTCAGGAGCAGGAGTGTTGTTTTCCTGCTTCAAGCAAAGGATTTATTCCTCTGCGGAACCACTCTCCTGTTTCTTTGTCACCTATGGTCTTCTGCAATATATTGATATTGTGACAGCGAACATTTCCCTTCCGCAGAGAATACTGCAAGGATTTCCTAAAATAAAACATGGTAATGAGTTTTGTATGCATGTTGAAGAGCATCTCAATGGATCCTAAATGTTGTATATCATGTACCTATTTTTATGACAAATGTGTTCAAAGTTTTGCTGCAAAGAAATCAGTCCAATTTCTATGGATATATATACATTGCCCAATACTTTTTTTTAATGTATTTACTATTAAAAAAAATTCCTTGGAATCTTGTTTGTTGCTTCTTTGATGAATTTAACACCTCTTGTCATTAGCATGGTTCGATAGTCTCATAGTTCTTGAATATTGTATTGGCTCAAGTAATTTGATCTAATATGGAGCATTTAACAATTATATTACAATGCATTGTGTCGATCCCATCAATATTTTATCCCGTACATGTTACCTTAACATTTGTACCTACCACCTTCACACTTATAAGCATGTAATAATTCATCTTTACTTCTAACATCTCATCATGCAGCACCCATAGAGATTTATGTTAATGAGAAAAAGGCTCGAGTAGATTTCCCATTCACACACACCGAACCAACATTTCCGGAGGGTTATATTATCCCCTCCAAATGTTCATTTAAAGCATCTTATAGAGAAAACAGACGTTCTCATAAACTTATGGCACCATCTCGAAAGTAGTTCTATGGAGATACAGTGAACATCTTCGAGCGTGAGGATTAGAATTTCTAGTGGTCCAGGGCATATTCTTACTACTCATCCCATTCTGCCCAGAACAAAATAATTTGGACCTCTAGGATTTCTCATGCAGGTTGTGTCCCTAGAGTTTTTTACTGTAGGGAGTTGGTCTCCTGGTGCATTGATAAATATATTTCAGGACAAAGAATTATTCCACTGTGGGACCACTCTTTTGTTTCTTTGTCACCTCAAGTCTTTCGCCAGATGTTAATATTGTTAGAGCCAACATTGATGTTCAAAGGAGAAGACTCCAAGTAGTTCCTATGAAAACATAGTAACGGGTTGGACCTCTTGCCCGAGTTCTTGGAAGAGTCGATGGAAATTCCTGAGGAAATCACAAAATTGCAGGTTAGTTTATTTATAAATCCATTCTGGGGAACTGCATGGTCATTTATAAGAACAACGGGAAAAGAATCCACAACAACTATTTCTCGCATGGTTCTTTATATTTTGTATTTAACAGTCAAGGAACATGCCATTTTTGACCGGGGGAAGCTAATTTCCCATGAAATATGTTCCCAATTGTCAAGCTTCAAAAAGGAAAAGAAATTTTATATGTCATCCTACTTGTTTTTTACGATAGTGCGTTGTTATCAGCTTCCAAATCTATCTTTGTCCAAGAAGATAAATTGGGAATTCGACCCAGTAACCTTTTGGTACCAGGCCTTGTGGAAGCACAAGGCATCCCACTGTTTTTATGAGGTTTTTAATGACTTTGTCTCTGTTTTCAAAGTTTTGTTATTAGGAGAAGATGCTCCCCACATATTTGACCAGGCAACCAAGTTTTTGGACAGGAAGGGGGCACCTGAACCAATGAATAATTACAATGTTATAAGTATTTTTGGCTCCAAGAAAAAACCGTCTCTCCTTACATGTCACATTACAGAGATAATGTTTGTTACAAAAATAGAAAGGCAATACAACTACTGGTTACATCTATTGCATGAGGAGAGAATAAAATAGTTCATTCCTCAACCTTGGAAATTTGGGGACTTCGTGTTGAGGAACATCAATAAAATTGACATATTTGTATCCCATTTTAACAACTTGAACCTTATATATGATGAAAGGCTAAGAGGGTTCCACCTAATAAAAAAATTTAGAACACTTACTTATAGTTGGCCTCAACAATTCTTTTTTCTAGAAACCCCTAAGATAAAATAAAGACATGTGCGACAACACTCCTGCTTCTAATGTTGGCGACCTAGACACATTTCAAAGCACCACTAAATTGTACAAGCAACAGGGAAAAGGCCCTAGTGAGAAGAGTTTTCAATCATCGGATAACAGTCCCAAACTTATGACATCCCAGAGCATCACTCCAACCACCCACCACAGTAATAAAGAAACTCGTAGTTCTTCAAACAGAGGAGAAGATAACAACCTTCCTCACCCTAAAATTGATAGTTCTCACAAACTTCCTGTGGAGAAGAAGAGAAAAAAAATTGTAGGGAAGGCGGAAGATCCTGAAATTGAGAGTGAGAACATGGAACTTGAAACTGATCTGGATAACATATTATGAAACCTTGATCATCTTGGAGATGCGATCCTGCATAGTCACCCAATGGAAATAGCTAATACCAAAATATTTTACGAAGATGAATCATTCATATTCCATAGCGTTGTTTTTTACAACAATTATAAAAAACTAATTATTGAAAAGGGAGATGTAAAAAATAAGAAAGGAAAATCTCGTTCAGAGGTTGACCTTGCGAACATGTGGTTGTCCCAAATCTCTCAACTTCACAGAGAAACCAAAGATTCTCTTGATGATTTCATTGGAGGTATTGAGGTTGGGAATGCCAAACTGAAGGACTAAGTCAAGGAATTGGAGGAATCTTTGATGACTATTCCATTAGTTGCCAATCCTTTAGAAATAGCCATGCCTTCCACCCCTGTAACCAAGTTAAAAGGATCATCCATCCTCCTCGCATCGTGTAGAGGATATGTGGAGAATAGTATCAAGAAAAGAATGGAACTGATTACTGAGGCCTGGGAAACATCACAAACAATGGCTTCCCTGGGAACGAGGGCACATAATTTTCTCGAACATTTGTAGGAGGATTTAAAAAATTAAGAGTGTTTCTATTTAGGCATGATCATCCCTTTTGGCACCCATGTCAACAACATGATAGAAACGAGAAGAAGACAACAAGATCTCCCCATCAAAAACTGGATCACTCAATTAAATGCATGCTGGAAAGAGAAAGTGAAGAACATGTATCTCATTGTGCAATCATGATAGAATGCCATATCAAAGAAAGAAAAATTATTTACAAAGATAATTGAAATAGACTTAGCTGAAAGGACCAATGAGGTCCAAGACCCCAATTTAATCGTCAACTCCTTGCCCTTAATTAAGCAAGCCTTCGATAAAAAAGTTGATATTTTTAAGGCGTTGTCTTTAGAAATTTTTTACAACATCCTTGAATATGGTGAAGATGATGTGGACAACTAGCTAGTCGACTATTCAGTACAGAATGAAGACATTGGTCAAGCTCTGCCTAATCTTTCTATCGATCTAAGGGAATTAGAAAAGGAAATTTTCAACATAAAAATATGGAATGAGATCAACATCGCCCCCTTGAGAAGCTACATTGAAGAAAGGGTTGAAAGGGAATTAAAGAAGTTCACCAACGAAAGGAAACAAGTGGTTGGCACGATTCCAGTAGTCGTCGATGATAGCAATAAAAAGGAATCAACAATAAAATAACAAAAGGGATGACATGTGCCATCACTGTAAGTCTATACTGATCACATCCTGCTTTGTTTATCAATCTAGTTATTCCACCTTTTCAAATAGAAATGTCTAGCCAAATACTAATACCTTCCCATTTCTTATTTTTCAGGTATTACACTCTATCATTGCCCACTTCTTCTTTCCATAGTACTATTTCTTGTACATATTTATCTTATGGTCCACAGGAGCCCCAATCCTAGTCTATGTGACAAACGCATTTAAATTTCCAGGAATATGTAACAAACAATATTATTTTTTGATATATTTCAAGTAAAACTATTTTTTGTCTTCTTTTATATTTATATGCTCATAAATTTGTATCTTCAACTATGTTGAATGTCAAGAAATTGTGTTTATTTAATTTGAATTATCTTTTTCTCATGCATATATTTTTCTCCTGCTATGCATATAACGTTTTTTTCCTGGCACATATAGAGACATACGAGCTAGATGGTCTATGCAAATTGTACTTAACTCTAACCAGTTGAAAGTATACATTGAAGACATAAAACATGCAAGGTAGGAATAGAAATTTCGAACATAGAAAATCACACTACTGGAAAGAATGGAAATTTTGAAAATAGAAAGATGGATTATATAGTTTCAAAAAATAAATGGGATTGTAGAGGCCATGTGTCCTTTACTACATGGATACCACCTGTTGTTCATTCTTCTTGTCGCATCTCCTCTACATTTTCCATCTGCCTCCGCTACTTTTTACCCATCCATGTGCATTTATTCCCAATTCAACCCGGCATAGACTATGCTGCCATGCAACACTATTTTCTATGTATCTGAAATTCATGCAACATGTAAACACTATTTGCCTTTTTCTATAGGTATACTTTATATGGAAATTCTGCCAACCTAGGAAGAACATATTGTAACAGAGGTTGTCTAATTGTACAATGTACGATTTTTTTTCCCACGGTTTGGATGGAAGCATTGAGGCAATGTCTATATATGTAAGGGCATTTTTTATTGCATCGCAGACAATCAATTGTATCATCATTTATGAAAGAAAAATAAGAAGCATGAGAGTTGCATTTGGCACATACATGCTTGAAGGGGTTTGAGTACACATTCAATGCAACCAAAACACCCTCAACCTGGGCACGTGATCATAGAAGTTAATATATTGAACAATATAATATACAACTACACAACAAAGAAAGAAAAAATACAAAAAATTGGTGAAGGAAATTTGTATCAAAAAAGTGAGGATGAAATTGTAGATGTATATGCACAACAGTTCTAGAGCTAGTTAGTTTCTTGAGATCCTATACCATGTTTGTTCGCAATTATGTTACAAATGTTGCTTGGGTTGTGTGAAAGATCATTTGTTTAACATCTCTTTTCTTTGTTATATTTTTGAAGAGAATAAGTGGAAATTTCCCTTTATGCAATTGTTGTTCCATCGAGTAAAACAAATTTGAATACATGTCGAGCAATTGCAGCTACAACATGGAACAGTGAAATAGTTGTGTAACATAACCGAGATACATGGACATGTGAAAGTAAAGGACAAAACTGGATATGGAGAATGATACCATTTCCTTGTCATTGTCTAACTCTCCATCTTTTATATGGAGAATGTGTTGCGAGCCAAGTTTTCTCACGGGTGTGATAGCTGCACCAATGGTTCTGATTGGGTAAGTGTTGTTTCTCTGTGCAAGTTGGATGATAGTTGTGTCCAGGAGGAAACGATATTCTGAACAAATAGCGTGATTTTTTTCCACAATAGTTGTTTTGTTGAGTGATATAATCCGATCACAATCACCACTGTCATATACTTTTTGGGGAAATATATTAAAATTTGAAATGGATATCCCATTACCTGGAAATATCTTGTATGCATGTTTATGGACAAGTTGCGTGTGAATAGTCAGTGTGGCTGTCATCGGGGCCTTGTTGTCTATCATGTCAGCATGCATAATGGATCTAGTTTTATTTTCCTTGTCCAAGTAGGTGCTATAGACAACCATTATGTACCCAAAGAACACTTGTCGAGTTCAATGGTTGTTCAAGCCCTCTATTGATAGTATTTTGGGTGTTATAAGTTTAGAATTGGTGACATTTTTTGAAAAGGAAAAGTAATGTGAATGGTAGTGCACATTATTTTTTTATTTTCCTTTTTCCTAGCATAAATGTACAAGTAGAAGCACAACTTGGATGAAGTATGGAGCTAGATTTTTGCAACCAGACCTCTTAGTCTGTGGAACTTGTGCTATGTTTGGCATCTCACTTATGCTCGTTGATACTTCTTGTGAACTGCAAAGTATGTGTTGTAGATGACATCATCATATTTACCATGGCATAGATGAATAAATAGTTGAGGATACTTTTTTGGTAAACATGTGAGGAACACAATGTATGCATCTTTACCTTTGGCCTTATCGGTATGTTGATGTTTGCGATGATTGATTTCTCATGGCCATGCCACTAGTCCAACTTTTTATGATGCAAGCATGTGTAGATGAACATCAGAAGGACTAAATAATCATGTGCATTGTATATTGTCCACAATTATTTTGAATGTCACATACAGGGTCAAAGGAGATGGAATACGAAATAGGATGTCAAGGGATACTCATGAAACATGAGGACCCGATGGTCAAATTGTATGCCTCATAGTTTTTGACTCCAAAAATGTGTAACAAGAAATAGGGC
>JASDQU010500957.1:77958-88550 GCA_032191745.1 Picea mariana | reverse complement strand
TTAATGCACCTAGTCGTGGCCTGTACCATGTGAGAGGTGGCAGTTCAACGACAGTAAGCCCATTACTTTGAGCTTAGTCTCGGGTTTTTCATGTACTCCTCGCAATCATTTCACAAAACACCTATCATTTCGTATTGAGGAACTTATGTTCATACGCCCTAGGCTATTGATGAGTTTTGGGTCTGAAATGTCGCTCTGGTCTTCTCCTTCGAAACCCTCCTTACTCACTATGTTTTATTGGCTGCTTGTCGAATCCTCATGGCCCCGATTGTTAGGATTGAACCCAATGGCTCTCAGACCCTGCTCTTGTGCGATGATGGAAGAGAAGATCTTGAGGGTCAAGGCTAGCTTATTTTTATTGAGAATTTCTAGGGATTCAACTTGCGAACTGCTCAGGAATTTGCCCTTTCTTTTGACATATGCCGAGCCAAGGTAGGAGACATTCAGGTCGAGGTTACAGAGGAGTTTTTATGTCAAGCAATAGGTCTTCCTTTGATCGGGTAGAAGTGGTTCAAAAACGCCAAGGTCGAGGAGGTTCCATGGAGCCTTTCCTTCACGTCTTGAAAAATCAATTGTTGTGACAAAGGTATGCTCGTGTCCATGTTAAAAACCCGGTGGCATGGTTTGCTAGCAGTCTTGAAACAATTCATGATGTGTGAAGGCTGCTTTGGTTTTGTTTTTCTTTATCACCAACGTTTGCTCATGAATTTCATCGGGTTTCCATTAAATATGCCATATTACCTGTGGAGAAGCTTGTATAAAATTGCAAAGAGGTGTAAAAGACAACAATTGGATTTAAGCTTGTTTCACCATGGCTTAATAAAGATATTGTTAGTATACCAATTGAAGTTACAACATGATGTCTGGAATGCCTTTCTGGCTTGAAACGGTTTCGTTGAATCCAATGCTATAGAGGTTGACAAACCCGTGATAGAGGAAACCATAGTCCCTGCTAGAGCAGTCCCTTCATCTATGCAGGCCTGTCTTATAGCCACCCTTAGTAAACCTATATCCGACCCAAAATATGTTGAGAAAAGCCATCCTAACGCCTCTGTTAAGAATACAAACAAACCTATGGGGAAGCCATCTAAAGGTGATATCGTTTTAGATTTTAAAAATAAAAGGGCAGGTAGGTTGATCTCGAGGAAACTACGAAATAAATCAAACCCTCATGTGAGCTCGACAGTCGAGATCCATGAGAGCTCAGACTTGGAGATCGACAGATTCTTGGACGAAGAAGACCCTCCTTCCTTCCAAGCAGAACCCACCAGGCTTACAATTTCATGGATAATCTCCCACCTTACTTGAAGCACAGTTAGGGGTTTCCAGGTATTAAGTTTGATAAAAAATCTAAAGGCAATAGTAAAGACAGTCTGGCACACAACCGTGGGTATTCTCAAATGACCATCATAGGTTTACAATGTGAAACTTGTCTGTTCTGGATTGACAAGTATTACATAGACATACCCATTTTACAATCACAGATCAAAGCACTTACCGATTTGGAATTCCTCCTAACATATGAAAATCGTAGGCTCAAGTCCAATGTTCAGAGACACAGAAAACGTCCGAAAACAATAGGGAACATCATAGTAAAAAATGTCAAAAGTGTCACAGCAGTTATCAATTCTGAGATCATGTGAATGGATTTGATTTTCCAGTTAAAGGTAAAGATTTGTTTTTGTCTTAAAATAGTGTTACCTTCTTGTTCATAAAATAAATTAGATTTTGTTGCTAAAATATAACTAGCTTCAAAATCAGTTGATTCTGTAGCCAGTCTATTCTTAGTCGAAATTTTGAAAATATTGGTTAAATGTATATCTGAATTTCATTTATTTCATATTTTTCTCTTAGGATATTTGGGAGTTTATGGTGACTAAATGATCTGGAGATTTTTTGAGTTTATTAGCCATATCCATGGCTCATTTTTGTGTAAATAGGAACAAACTCTTTTTCGTTTTTAGAGATTTATTGTGATCTGGGGTGGTTATATCCCCCCCTATTTTTGTAATCAGTAGATGATTGTGGAGATTTAATCTTATCTCATAAGATAAGACAGTTATCTTTTCTGAACCCTTTAAAAAATCATATTTTTGTAATGAAAACATCTTGGCTTGGGGCTGAAGTATGGACAATTAATTCGCAGACTTGAATGGAACATAAATACATATTACAGCTTTAGCTTCTTGTGTATGATGTCTTAGTTTAAGTTTTGTTTATCTTGACATGATAATAGGTGTTGATAGCTTTTGTCTTCATGCTTTATTATCAGTTGGGATAATTCATTTATAAATGTTGTCCATATGTGATGTTTCAGATATTATATAGGGTGATCATCTATTCAACTCAAATGATGATATTTATCTTTAATTTTCTGTTGAATGTTTAAATGCAAAGTTATTACAATAAGATTTATCTCACTGTAATTGCTTGTAAATCAGAAGATCGCCGCGACTATTTGTATCATACATTCTGTTATTGAAATTCAGTTTCCAGCACATTGTTTGACAATTATTTGGAACAATCTTAAGGTTCGTTGCAGGTTTACCTCTTCGACAAGGTGGTTGGATATTCTCTATTATACAGATGTTCGATGCATGCCGATTAATTCATTAATAGGTTAGTTCTTTTCTTTTTGTTGTTTGTTTGTCTTTGAAATTCTAATATATGGTCCGGCTTTGACCATCTACATACTTCTATTTCATAGTATATTTTTCTCTATAATCTTAGATAAATAAAGAAAAAACAAAAAATAGTTTATGTGCTTTCTTTATCTGCTTTTGTTAAAGAAGCCATCTTCACATAGATTTTCGTGAGCTTAGATTAAAACTCGCAACTTGTATATCATGCACATAAATAAGATAGATAGATCCGTTGTGTAAATATTATTTAAAATAGTTATATAGCTACATATGTACGTTAAGTAGTTATTTAAATAGTTAACTCTTTTTCTTTTTGTTTATTTTAGGACTTTTAGATTGGCCATCGGAGCCATTAAACCTGTCAGAGCGAGTCATACCAAATGGCTTGGGTTATTTAGACAACCCCAGACTAGACTCATTCTTCCAATTGACAGATGGTCATTTACGCCTGTCAACAAATGGCACTAGAAGGAGGGCTTGAACCTCCAATTAATGGCACGTGGAGGTCGCAAGACTCCTCCCCCACACATCCGCTCCCCTATAGTAAAAACAAGTCATTCTGACGACAACGTTACTTCTCAAACAACAACCACCTCAAACGAAAATCCATAGATCACCATTGAGCCAATAACACCAAACCCTCCAGGGTCTGACGTACAAGAAATTGTTCGTCAATCACTTCTAAGGACACATGGTGCTTAGGCCCATATCAGACAACCAAGTTGACCACTGAATCAACCCTTAGATTTCTCTGATATCAGAGAGAAAATTGAAGGCACTGGTCTTCTCCTAAATCCTACGGATCTAGATCACGTTCCCACTCCTGCAGCCGGAGGATCTGGTATCCCACCTTCACCATCCCCTTCATCTCCCTCCTCTTGAGGAGAATAGTCATCGGACGAAGGCAGTTCTTCATCTCATCCTTCGACACCACCCATGCCCATGGAAAATCCAAACAATCCTGCTAGACCTTGGCTCGATCAAGATGTTGTGGCCATACCTGGACCACAACATCCTTTGCCCAAACATCCGGAGAAATGGCTCCCTAAATTTGATCCAAATTCTAAGAAAATCACTGAGGATCACATAAAAAAATTCATGCTAGCCATTAGACTCTGAAACGTAGAACATAAAGATATAGTATGTAGACTTATTCCATACACTTTTGAAGGCAATGCCTCTACCTGGTATTTTTCCCAACAACCCCACACCATTGTATATTGGGATAGATTCGAATCTTGTTTCCTTGAGAAATTTAGAGACGACAAATTTTTCGAAGTCTTAGTCATGGAACTCTCCAGTTTAAAGATGAACCCCAAGGAAAAAATAAAAGACTTTAATCAAAGGTTTCTAACATTAAAGAATCAAATCCCCATTGATTCAATGCATGCTGAAAATCTTATCATCGCATACTACACCAAAGCCCTACACCAGAACATAGAAATCTTGGTAAAAAGGTATAAGAAGGAAAAATTATTGGAAGCCTTCGAGGAGGCAAGCCAAATTGAGAAAGATATCCTAAGCCTAAAAGATAATATCAGTAACGAGGTAGAGATTACCCCATATTCCAAGAAGAAAATAGAAATTCTTCCTAGACCTCCCCAAACCAAAACTCAATTAGAGAGTTCAGATATGGAAATTTTACAAAAGGTCATTCATAAACTGTCAAATCAAGTCGTAGATTTAAGGAGATCGGCTGAAGAAGCTTCTTCAAGCAAAGGGTCTTACAAACCCCCTTTTAGAAAACCTTTTCCCACAAACTGACCCAACTTAAATTCTGAAGGCTTTAATTTAGAAAGTCTACAATATGCGATACAGACAATCCTTGAAGCTCATGACAACTTAGTTCCCCGTGAGATTTATGAAGATGTAGTTGAACAAGAAACAGTGGAAGAGGATGAACCCTCTCCCAACATCTTTGGGCATTTTTCAGATAGTATCTTTTAAGCCAATTTTGAAACGGTGCATCCTTACAATACCAGAAGCAAAACACAAAACAAACCCTCTTCTGAAATCGAAGCTAATGCGCCTCAAAAACAGTTTAAGCAGACTGAAACTAAACATAATTCAGCAACCCCAAGTTTTGAATACGATTTGATTGAAGACCTTAAGAAACTTAGAGCTAATATTTCTGTTTATGAATTGTTGAAATTTCCTTTTCTTCTGCAAAAGATGCTTTAGAACATTGCAGAAAACAACAAAAACAACAATCTGAACAACAACAAATTTACAGAAAACAACCCTAAAACACCTCAAAAGGTCCCCGTTAAAATGACACTAGAACCCTCGAATAAAACAGACCTTGCTGTAAAAAGTGTAACAAATGTAGATAAAATAACTCCAGGGACTGCAACTAAAAACCACCAAAGTTATGTTGTTAACACTCGTAGAGATGTCCCACCTTTTCTATTGACCTTCGAAATTTTCAATAGGAATGTACATAATTGTATGGTAGATTCTGGCACGTCATCAAATGTAATGCCTTGGTCTCTCTGCCAAAAAATCAATGCTGAAGTCCAACCTTCAAGTCTAAAGATTATTCAGCTTGATAGGACTAGTATTAAGGTGATAGGTGAATTAAAAAATGTCCTTATCAGATTATCCTTTAATCCTAAAGTTCACCAGATTATTGATATTATTGTCGTGGACATCCCTGAAGTATATGGCCTATTTTTAAGTAGGGATTGGTTCGAACAGTTACATGGCTACTTTGTGACAGACTGGTCCCATTTATGGCTGCCAGAGAATGGAAAGCCTAACAGAATCAAGATCAATCATGAGCATTATCTCAAGCTTACCATGACTGATTTAAATGATGCTAATGAACCATTTACTGCTTCTGCTAATTCACCCGAAATGCAAGGAATGAACACCTTTTTAGGTAACTTCATGGTAGAAACTTTTACCATTACTAACCCGGAATAGTAGTCGGAACTCATGACATGCACACAGTTGGCAGCTCTCCCTAATGTGTCACATTCGGCTGATGAAACTCACATATGGTCTCTCTACTTCTATGGATCCAAATCTAAAGAAGGAGCTGGTGTAGGGTGTGCGCTCACTGACCCAGCAGGTAACAAAACGTTGATCGCTTGCTGATTAGAATTTGAATGCACAAACAACACAGCTGAATACGAGGCACTTCTGCAAGGACTTAGAAAGGCACTAGATTTGAAAATACAGAATTTAATGGTATTCGGCGATTCATAAATTGTGGTAAGGCAGGTAAGGAATTTTATTCATTGCTTATCTATACACCTGAAAAGTTATCAAACTAAGGTATGGAATCTAATGCACAATTTTTCTGCATTTAACATTAATTCCATTCCAAGATTAAATAATTTTGAGGCTAACTTGTTGGCTAATGTTGCTTCTAAACTTTTTCCCGCAGAAGGCCTTTCTCCAAATGCATTTTCCGTTGAGTTGTTGTTCAGACCATCAGTCCTAGATAACATCACCAATTGGAGAGTGTTTGATGATGATCAATAGATCATCGGTTTCCTACACATGGAAGACACTTTCCAAGGTGAGGTTATCGACGAAGGCACCCACAATGAAGACCTCCGCAATTTTACGGTAATATCGGACCCAAGGTCTACGAAATGACATCAGATCTGGTAAATTCTATCCCAAACTCTGTGGTAAGATTAGAAAAGTTTTATGATTTGCATAATAAATTCAAAAAATCGGTAAATTGTAAAACACATAGTTCTTCCTTGACCCATTAAAAAGTAAATCTAGGAACTAAAGATAATCCACAATGCATCAATTTGGGAACGGGATGTTCTGAGCAAGAGAAATCAACATTTATTAAACTGTTTAAGGAATTTAAGGATGTATTTGCTTGGACGTATGATGATCTAAAAACATTCGATCCTAACATTATACAACACATCATCCCCATGAAACCCTTGACTCAACATTTTCAACAGAAGTTAAGAAATATGCACCCAAAACTAGAACCAACAGTCAAGAAGGAACTAAACAAACTATTGAATGCAAAGATAATCTTCCCGGTAAAGCATACACAGTGGGTTTCTAACCTTGTCTCTATGAAGAAGAAAAGTGGCGAAATCTGACTATGTGTCGATTTCCAAAACTTAAACTGAGCATCTGATAAAGACAACTATCCCGTTCCTCTGATGGAACAAATTCTCCAGCAGGTATCCAGTTATGAAAGATTGTCGCTATTAGACAGTTTTTCAGGGTACAACCAAGTCCTCATGTCTCCTCCAGACCAGCTAAAAACCACTTTCCGTACTCCATGGGGAACCTATGCTTATAGAAAGATGCCCTTTGGGCTTATAAATGCCGGTGCCACTTTTCAGAGAGCAATGGATATCACTTTTCGTAGTCTAATCAATCAATATGTAGTGGTCTATCTCGATGATGTCGTGATTTTCTCCAAGAATAAGGGGGATCACTTAGCCCATCTGAGATCTGTTTTACAGCGATGTCGTAAGTACGACATCTCTTTGAATCCTAAAAAATCTGTATTTATTGTGGAACAAGGCAAGTTTCTCGGGTTCATAGTATCCAATGAAGGGATGATCATTGACCCCGAGAGGACTCAGGTCATTTCAAGACTCCCACCCCCTTCTTCCAAAAAATCTATGAAATCCTTTCTAGGTCAAATAAATTTTGTCAGAAGGTTCATTCCAATTTTTTTGGAAATGGTGAGGCCATTACAAAACTTAATAAAAACGGATGTACAATACCATTGGGAACCTCAAGAAAGTCAAGCTTTTGACTCAATAAAAAAATCCATAGTGGAGGCTCCATCTCTAATGAGCCCTGACTTTTCGCGAGATTTCACTCTTTACACGTTTGCCTCCGATCTATCTTATGTCACTGTGCTAACCCAAAAGAATGATGAAAACAACGAAGTTCACATTGCCTTTATGAACTCAGCCTTTAAGGGAGTAGAGATTAATTATCCAGCTGTCGATCAGCAGGCTTACGCTATTTTTAAAGCGGTAAAACATTTTCGATCATATCTACTGAAATCTATAACTAAAGTCATTGTTCCTTACCCTGCTGTTAGAAATTTATTAGTATAGAAAGAGCTAGATGAAAAATGTGCAAATTGGGTGACATCCATACAAGAGTATGACCTCAATATCACCCTGGCGCAAATCGTTAGAGGCCAAGGTCTATGTAAATTAGTTGTTGATTCAGTTGAAGAGCAACAAAATCAAACTGATATGTTAATTGAAGATCAACATAATCAAAGTCAAATCTATTGTATACAAAATCTTACAAATCCTTGGTATGACGATATTAAGTTTTATCTAACACACAGTTCAACTCCTCGTCACCTTAATCCAAAAAAGAGGAGAGCGTTGAGATTAAAGTCCACACCTTTCTAGCTTGTGAATGGTATATTATTTCGCAAATTTTTTTATGGAATCCTTATGCGTTGTCTAGCAAGAGATGAAGCAGATAAAGTCCTATCAGAATTGCATGCAGGGAAAGATGGTGGGCATTTCGATGGAGACACTACTGCCCACAAAGTACTAAGGGCAGGGTATTATTGGCCCATGCTTTTCAAAGATGCCCATACCTTATGCCGCAAATGCGTAATCTGTCAAAAGGCTTCTGGACGAGTACAGAAGGTAGCATTCCTGCTGCAACCTGTCTCGGTGGATTTCCCTTTTCAACAATGGGGTCTTAACATTATTGGCCCAATTAACCCCACCTCCTCGCAGCAACATAAGTACATAATCACAGCAACAGACTATTTCACCAGATGGTCCGAGGTTACGCCATTAAAAGTGGTGAACACTAGTCAGGTAATATCTTTCCTTAATTCAAACATCATCACTCGATTCAGTATTCCTGAATGTCTAGTGTTCAATAATGCTTCCTATTTTTCATCATTTGAAATGAGTGCCTTTGCTTTAGAAAAAGCAATAAAGATAAAATATTTTGCCAGCTATTACCCCCAAGGAAATGGTTTGCAGAATCAACAAAAAAAGACTTGATCAAGATCATCAAGAGGACGATTTTGGAAAACCACAAAAAATGGCATAATGCACTATTCAATGCAATCTGGGTTGATAGGGTAAGTCCGAAAACTGTTGTTGGTAATTCTCGCTTTTTCCTTGTTTACGGAAGGGAAGAAATTCTTCCTCTGCATGTTCTTCTTCCTTCTCTGCAACTATCGCAGAAAGTTCAAGAAGAAGATTGTCCTCCTCTCGAAAATCGTATTAATGCTCTGCTGAAGTTAGAAGAAGTAAGGACTCAAGAAAAACAAAAACTGGATCAACATCAACATATTGTCAAAAGATGGTTTGATTCCAGTTCTGCCTCGGACAGGAATTTTGAGGTAGGTGATCTTGTCCTCAAGTGGGATAAACCTCATGAGGGGAAAGGGGAACATACTAAGTTCCAAAACTTGTGGTTGGGACCATTTTTAATCGTTGAAAAACTAGGTCCCAGTTCTTTCCGCCTGCACAATTTAGAGGGACAGCCAGACACCTTCCCAATGAATGGCCAAGCTCTCAAAAGGTATTTCACCTAACAAATCTCATATACACCTTTTGTACCTATTTTCCTGTTTTGGCTTCTTTTTCTTTCCATTTTCTTTTCCGGTTTGTTTTTATTTTTATTTTTTATTGGCCTTTTTTGAGTCAAACATGCCTGTATTACAGCTTAGTTCAGAAGGGGAGAACATAATGCTTCATCTTGTAACAACTGTCAAGGACTTTCAGAGCACTAATTGTTGTGTTTTTCTAAAAACATAGACTAGTTGAAGATGGTATTTTGTTTGAGAATTGATTTTTGGTTTCAATTTGCATTTGAGGGCAAACACGATTATCATTAAAAGCTCTTTATACTGTCCCTTCTTTTAAGAAAGAAACTCAACGATGCCTCCCTATCCTTGAAAAATTAGTTTCATTAATGAAATATTTTTAGATCATGATGAAGGTTATCAAGAAAAAAAAATTAAAAGGCCTGGAAAATAATAAGTTTTGTAAAAACTGGAATTTTCAATGTCACCCCGCTCTGTTGAATGTCTTTAAAATTATATCAGACAATGAACAATTTCTCAAGAGTTGTGGGAAGTGTTTGTAAACTTGTCGGGACACTGAACAGGTATGCTGGCAGTGCGTAAATGCATGCATGATGCCAAGACAACTTCGTCGGGGTACTGAACAGGCCCACTAGTAGTGAAGCGATGTCAGGTTAAAGAAAATTCTCAGGTATAAATTTTGATTTTGGTCATAAGCATCATTCATTCTAATTGGAAATTTCTTGGAAAAAATAAAGGCGTCGGAGTGGGTTAATTGACATCCTTGTCAAGGCTATGGACACATGCTGGCAGTAGTGGCCCTGTCAATAGTATTGGAGCCAATAACTTAAACATCATGGCTTTCATTTGTTAAGTCTGTCACCAGATTTCATTTTTTTAACAAAAGATATCTTAAGCTGGACCACGTAATGATTGTTAAAGATGCTCAAATGTCTTTCAGTTGTTCTATGATTTGAAATCATTCAAATATTTCTAACCTGAACTCATCAGTGATACAGAGATAACTGCTTCTCCCAGGAAGTCGCCATTGTTGGTATCCCAACATATTTTTAACTTTTTAAAGCATCAAATAATAATCTATGTAGCTGCCTACCTGGGGTCGTACATTTTTTGTTCTTCATAAGAAATTTTTGAAACTACAAATGTGAGTTTTTGGTTATTCTGAGTGTTTTTTTTTTCATGCTTCATTCATGACTGAAAGCATGAAAATGAAGCATTAAGACTTATGACTGTATTACCTCTTTATTTAAAAGTTTATGAAAGGTAGATGGCTCCACAGTTTTTGTTAATAAAGACTTTGTTCCCTGCTATCAAGCTCATCTTCTTTATTGACTCCTCAAATGTGAAGCATGCTTATGGATTGTTATTTGAATCAATAAGGGTCCTTTTAGTTTAAACCTTGATATTTTTTTTTT
>JASDQU010500957.1:26452-51234 GCA_032191745.1 Picea mariana | reverse complement strand
TTATTATTTTCTAGGCCTTTTAATTTTTTTGCGTGATAACCTTCATCATGATCTGAAAATAGTTCATTAATGAAACTAATTTTTCAAGCATAGGGAGGCATCGTTGAGTTTCTTTCTTAAAATAAGGGACAATATAAAGATCTTTTAATGATAATCGTGTTTTCCCTCAAATGCAAATTGAAACCAAAAATCAATTCTCAAACAAATTACCATCTTCAACTAGTCTATGTTTTTAGAAAAACACAACAATTAATGCTCTGATAGTCCTTGACAGTTTTTACAAGATGAAGCATTATGGTCTCCCCTTCTGAACTAAACTGTAATATAGGCATGTTTGACTCAAAAAAGGCCAATAAAAAATAAAAATAAAAATAAACCGGAAAATAAAATGGAAAACAAAAGAAACCAAAACAGAAAAACATGTACAAAAGGTGTATCTGAGATTTTTCAGGTGAAATACCTTTTGAGAGCTTGGCCATTGACTGGAAAGGTGTCTGGATGTCCCTCTAAATTGTGCAGGTGGAAAGAACTGGGACCTAGTTTTTCAACGATTAAAAATGGTCCCAACCACAGGTTTTGGAACTTAGTATGTTCCCCTTTCCTCTCATGAGGTTTATCCCACTTGAGGACAAGATCACCTACCTCAAAATTCCTGTCCGAGGCAGAACTGGAATCAAACCATCTTTTGACAATATGTTGATGTTGATCTAGTTTTTGTTTTGCTTGAGTCCTTACCTCTTCTAACTTCAGTAGAGCATTAATACGATTTTCGAGAGGAGGACAGTCTTCTTCTTGAACTTTCTATGATAGCTGCAGAGAAGGAAGCAGAACCTATGGAGGAAGAATTGTTTCCCTTCCATAAACAAGGAAAAAACGGGAATTACCAACAACAGTTTTTGGACTTACCTTATCAGCCCAGATTGCATTGAATAGTGCATTATGCCAGTTTTTGTGGTTTTCTGAAACCGTCCTCTTGATGATCTTGATCAAGTTTTTGTTTGTCGATTCTACCAAACCATTTCCTTGAGGGTAATAGCTGGAAAAATATTTTATCTTTATCCCTTTTTCTAAAGAAAAGGCACTCATTTCAAGGGACGAAAAATAGGAAGCATTATCGAACACTAGACATTCATGAATACCGAATCAAGTGATGATGTTTTAATTAAGGAAAGATATTACCTGACTAGTGTTCACCACTTTTAATGGCGTAGCCTCGGACCATCTGGTGAAATTGTCTGTTGCTGTAATTATGTACTTATGTTGCTGCGAGGAGGTGGGGTTAATTGGGCCAATAATGTCAAGACCCCATTGCTGAAAAGGGAAATCCACTAAGACAAGTTGCAGCAGGAATGCTTCCTTCTATACTCGTCTAGAAGCCTTTTGACAGATTACACATTTGCGGCATAAGGTATGGGCATCTTTGAAAAGCGTGGGCCAATAATACCCTACCCTTAGTACTTTGTGGGTAGTAGTGTCTCCACTTAAATGCCCACCATCTTCCTCTACATGCAATTCTGATAGGACTTTATTTGCTTCATCTCTTGCTAGACAACGCATAAGGATTCCATCAAATTTTTTGTGAAATAATATACCATTCACAAGCTAGAAAGGTGCGGAATTTAATCTCAATGCTCTCCTCTTTTTTGGATCAAGGTGATGAAGAGATGAACTGCGTGTTAGATAAAACTCAATATCGTCATACCAAGGATTTGTAAGATTTTGTATACAACAGATTTGACTTTGATTATGTTGATCTTCAATTAACATATCAGTTTGAGTTCGTTGCTCTTCAACTGAATCAACAACTAATTTACGTAGACCTTGGCCTCTAACAATTTGTGCCGAGGTGATCTCGAGGTCATACTCTTGTAAGGATGTCACCCAGTTTGCACGTTTTTCACCTAGATCTTTCTATACTAATAAATTTCTGACAGCAGGGTAAGGAACAATGAATTTAGTTCTAGATTTCAGTAGATATGATCGAAAAATGTTTTACCGCTTTAAAAACAACGTAAGCTTGCTGATCTATAGCTGGATAATTAAGCTATGTTCCCTTAAAGGCTGAGTTCATAAAGGAAATGGGAACTTCATTGTTTTCATCATTCATTTGGGTTAGCACAACGGCATAAGATTGATCGGAGGATAATGTGTAAAGAGTGGAATCTCGCGAAAAGTCAAGGCTCATTAGAGATGGAGCCTCTACTATGGATTTTTTTATTGAGTCAAAAGCTTGAATTTCTTGAGGTTCCCAATGTTATTGTACGTCCTTTTTTATTAAGTTTTGTAATGGCCTCACCATTTCCAAAAAACTTGGAATGAACCTTCTAACAAAATTTATCTGAACTAGAAAGGATTGCATAGATTTTTTGGAAGAAGGGGGTGGGAGTTTTGAAATGACCTGAGTCCTCTCGGGGTCAATGATCATCCCTTCATTGGATACTATGAACCCAAGCATCTTTCCTTGCTCCACAAAAAATATAGATTTTTTAGGATTCAGAGAGATGTCATACTTACGACATCGTTGTAAAATAGATCTCAGATGGCCTAAGTGATCCCCCTTATTCTTGGAGAAAATCGTGACATCATCAAGATAGACCACTACAGATTGATTGATTAGACTGCAAAAAGTGATATCCATTACTCTCTGGAAAGTGGCATTGGCATTTATAAGCCCAAAGGGCATCTTTCTATAAGCATAGGTTCCCCATGGAGTACAGAAAGTGGTTTTCAGCTGGTTTGGAGGAGACATGAGGACTTGGTTGTACCCTGAAAAACTGTCTAATAGCGACAATATTTCATAACTGGATACCTGCTGGAGAATTTGTTCCATCGGAGGAACGAGATAGTTGTCTTTATCAGATGCTCGGTTTAAGTTTTGGAAATCGAAACATAGTCGGATTTCGCCACTTTTCTTCCTCACAGAGACAAGGTTAGAAACCCACTGTGTATGCCTTACTGTTGATGGTCGAAATTGATCGTCCGTCAACTGAGAGAGTGGAACCGGTCCGGTGTTGTCTAATAACCCAAGCCGATTGGAATGAACCACCCTGATGGGTTTAACGGCTCCGTTGGCCGTTCTAAGGTCCTAAGAAAACCAAAGAAAAAAAACTAATCTAAACTAATTAATCTAACAAATCAAACAAACTAAACTAAATCTAAATAAAACGAACTAAGCTAACTAACAATAAATAAAACAAACTAATACACTAATCTAATTTATAACTAACTACTAAACAAACTAATTTAAAACTAATTATTAAAACTAAACTAAACTAATCTAACTAACTATATAAATACAACTTACTAATTACTACTATACTAACTCTACTAATTGACTATCTAATTACCAATTGAATTATAACTTATTCACAAATATACACTATCTACAACTTGCAGATTTGAATAAAACCTGTAAAACTCATTTGCTTTCTGCCCTTAGACAAAGAAATATATTTTTATTGATTTTATGATTTTATGAACAAGAGATAAAACTTACTGAAATTAAACGATCTAATCTACTAACTACATATATATCTATCTAAAATACTAACAGATATACTAAACAAATAACAACAAACAGACCTGGAAACACTCCAAATTTGTCTTGCGTATGATGACTTCGACGCTGGTCGGAGGAAGGAAACTCGCATCGGATGATCCAGAAGCTTTTCGTAAATGATAGGCTGCAATGCTCTTTGAGTTGTTTACAGGACAAACAAGACATAAAAAATCATAAAAATTATATGATTTATAAATCTTTGCAATAAGGGAAACCTGTTATGCAAAAACTTATACAGAATAATCCAATTGATGAAGAAGATAAATCTATCATTCATAAACTGAATCAATTAATTGCTATGTTTTTAAATACTGGGAGAAATAAGATATGGATTATATAGATTAAATCATATCATTTTCAAAAGACTAAGATAGCTAAAGTAGTCATTAACCAAATGCAAATAGATACACATAAACATGAAACAAAATATTGATATTATGAAAAGCTAAAGCTGTAACAGAACACCAATTTCTATCTCAGTCTGTATTAAAATTCCATATCCTTGTTCTCCCACGAATGAGGATGTTTATTACACAAAAATATCAGGTATTTATAAGTTTTTCCACAGGGTAAAACCTCCCTGTGGATAGTATCAAACTGTTTACATAATCTGGGAAGATATTCCCAAGATCAACTAAACTAGGAAACTAAAATGAAAGCAAAATATTTCAAATATCCTCTAACTGCTCATCAAATCCAATGCAATTTTGAATTTACCTGTAATGGACCAAAAATAACAAGTTAGAGAGATATTTTATTAGCAAAACAATAAAAATCTAATTCTACAGACTTAGCTACAGAATCATTTGATTCTGTAGCTAGTCTAAAATAATATACAGAATCGAAATAGGAATCAAATCAAATCTTTGAATGAGGTTTTAATTCATTTGATATCCAATAATTACTTGAGAACGAATCATAAATTGAAATATTTATACCAACAGGATCCACATCATTTAACCAAGTACAGAGATAACAATACTATGTTTCAATTATAGTCATGAGTCGGGTAAATCAACAGGATCATAATCATTTCTCAATCAAATCGAATCTATCAATTATGAGATTGTTTATCATTGTACAGTGAGCAAACAAGATGGATTTTCCTTTACCAAAATCGTTCCAGCCTAACGAATTACAATTGGGTCTGACCAATTCATTTTTACACATTTAAAACCAAACAAAACAACAATCCAAACAAGAGAATTAATCGGCCGAGTTTAGCATATTCGTTGCAAATCATAATCGTTTTATGTTTCGGGCGTAGTTGCATAGGTTTAATGAGACCATTTTTTTTATAAAAATAGAGTAGTTATTTCCAAATTTAAATCGAATAGAGTGGTATTCATAATTTGGAAAATCGTATGACAGAGCACATCGTAACAACTACAGTCCCGAAATTATTTGTCAAACACAACATACAAATCATACAAGATCGAATCCGAGGGTAATCGTATTCTAAATAGAGTATGGAACTTCCCGTGAGAGGTGAATATAGAAGGAATTTTATTGAAACCACACCATTAATTCGTTACTTCACTCAGCCAGGCTTAGCAAATGAAATCCAAACGAATAACCATAAAAATCTGTGAGCAAATCATATATCAAATCGAAACTCTTCCTATTTTTAGCAAAGAAAAACAATATACATGATGAACATGAATGACAAAGGAATTTGAATGAGAAACAGAGCTATTTGAAAACATAATCCATACCTGTATAGTGACGAGATGGCTTGACAGGTGAGAGGGAGTTCTGAAGAACAGATCTGAAGGAATGCATACAGACTCAAAACACATGTTCCATCCACTGAAAAATTGACCTGTAA
Organism: Picea mariana; assembly: GCA_032191745.1. NCBI lineage: Eukaryota > Viridiplantae > Streptophyta > Pinopsida > Pinales > Pinaceae > Picea > Picea mariana. The sequence continues at coordinate 45,847 of JASDQU010500957.1, read as the reverse complement.
AAAGAGATATAGATCTCTATAGTAGCTCACTTTCTGAAGAAACCGCCCATGATGAAGGTAAAGGGGCTAAAAATGGTTCTGGGTTTTCAACGGTTTGAGCTAATTCAAATATGTTTTCCCAGAATCGCTCACGCAAAAACGTGACTCTGGGGGCAATTACGGGGCAGTCTTCTCTGGCAAAATAAAACCAAAACTGACTTTGAACACCATGGGGGTTCAATTCACCCTTCGGGAGCCATGAGATAACACACAGTTAGCCGGGCTAAGGGACAAGGGTTTGAATTCATCAACACACAATAACAGAGCTATCCGAACCAACAACAATGAATCGAGCCAAAAGGGGTAAACATAAATGCGCACATGCGAAGGTGGTGGAGTCTGCCATGCATAATATTCATTACCCAAGTACAACCGCCAAATTTCATAGTTGTTTACTCCATAATAATAGTTCAACCATTAAGTCATGTGTACAACCAATGAAATCCAATGTGCATACCAATACGCGCCAGCACTATGCCATAGTGTTCAAAGCATTTGACTTATAAATCAACACCAAAATCATTATGCGCCAATGTATTAATTCATATAATCAAAAGTTTAACCAAGGGGACAAAATGATATTCATATAGTTGACAAGACAATAAGTCATGAAAAGACTAACATAAGGATTATATCATATATATATAATAAATTTAATCATAACCCTTATGCAGAATCAAAGATTAGGCAAGTCATAAAAAGTGTAAATCGAAATGCTCAATGCCTTACAAACTCAATAAAATCAAGTTATGCGATCAACATAAAAATGTCCAATGAGCATAGTTCGAAAATCCTTCTAGCCACATAACAATAAACAAAAGGTAAGTACAGTAGGCACATCGATAAGAAGATCATGACAGTTCAGATAGTGATCGAAATGTGACCTCGAAAGGAGAAGTTTTCACGCTTACAGTCGTGAAAACTTAACGAAGACAAATGTGCAAAAGTCTCAAGAAATGAAAGTTTCGTCTATTTGAAAAATGCGACGAAAAAATTGATGTTCGCAAGACATAGGTGTAGGCAGCTTATAGGATAATGAAAAAGTGAATTGGCTACCAACAATGGCGACACACTAGTAGAAGAAGTTATCTCTGTCAAAAGAAACAAATTCAGATTAGGACATCAAAGAAAATTTCAACTCAAAAATAACAACCAAAAAATCGTACTAAAATCATCGTAAATCATTTTTCCCAGCAGTGTTTTAAAAGATGAAAACCAATAACAGTCTTAATATCAACAAGTCACAATATTAAAGATAAAATCTTCAATACTGTTGGCATGGCCACTGCTTCCAGCAGGCATCCATAGCCTCGACAGGGTTTCCATTTAACCCACTCTGACATGTATCCTGTCAAGAAGTTCTAGATCAGAATAAAGGACATTAAAGAGGTTTCTTATATTTTTTTGCAGATTTTCATGTACCCGACATTGCTTCGCTGCCAACGGGCCTGTTCAATACCCCGACGAAGTTGTCTTGGCGCCATGCTTTCATTTACCCGCTGCCAGCATACCTGTTCAGTATCCCGGCAGGTTTACAAGCACTTCCCACATCTCTTATTCATAATTTATTTTGTTTTTCTTTTATAGATATATAGCTGAACGGGGTGACGCTGAAAATCTTGATATTTTTAACATATTTTTTTAACCTCATTAGAGTTTTTTGTACTGTCCTTTATTTAGCTCCAGAAATGTTTTATTTACAAAACAACTTCCTATGACAGGGAGACATCTTTTGAGTCATTCCTTTACAGAAAAGGGACAGCGTAAAAAGATAATAGATGATCATGACCAGCTTTGCTCAGGGATTGAAATCAGTAAACTTCTTTCAAACAACAAAATTTTCCAACATAGATATCAGTTTCAGAGAAATATCATTGATGTTTGTACAAATCTTCAGAAGTTATTTCAGCGAAGAAATTTTCTATTTTCCTTGTCTGAATAGTTCAAAAATTTAGGTATGTTTATTTCAACAGCAAAAACTAGTAAGCATAAGGGAGAAATCAAAACACACCAACGAGGAAAAAATTGGAAAGCAAAGAAATCCAAACAAGAGAAACAAAAAACAAATATGCACAGAAGGTGCATCTGAAAACCTCATGCAACAATCCCCTGGGAAAGTGAAAGAAAGTAGGAAAATCCTGAATGATGGGAAAGCAGTCCTACTCATGGTATCTTGTGTCAGGGTTGATTTAGATTCATTTATCTCTTTACTTTCCATTTAAGATTTTCATGATGATATTGCGTTTTTGAAAATAAATGTTCAACTAAGAGTAAAGAGAAAATGATCAAGGGGACTTCCCTGACAACAGTCGTATTATGGTTCTCGTGGTGTGCCCACTTGTGTTCATGACTGCATTATTGCAAAGAGAAATAGTGAGAAATCATACTGAAAGAAAACCTATTCCTAAACCTACCCTAACTATTAAACAAATAAGGATACTATGTGAAGTCATGTTTCCAATGTAGCCTTCAGAGTAACTCTAATCCTGCAATGAAAACAAGATCAAGCATTATTAAAAAGAATGGTAATATATCAACAAATGATAGAAACATATCATGCTTACCTTCATAATCAATATCTAGAAACAAAGTAAGCATGATCTTACCTTTTCCTTTGATATTCTTGTTGTACAAATCCTCCAGCCATTGCGCAATCTTGTCGTGATAAGGGTCATAATGGCATGGGTGAGTGTAAGTAGTTTTGAAAAACTCGTCAGGATTGTGAGGAAATGGAAAAACCATCCAAGGCTGAAATGCCCCATCCTCCTGATCATTCTTTACATGTTCATTAATCTCTTCACATGGAGGATCTAAAAGAAATATGTCATGCCTACTTCCAAGATACTTGGGTAAAAATAAAGCAAGCTCAACTTTGTCTTTATTGTGAAATTTTTTCATATATGAATATCCAAGCCACTCTAAGATCCTGTCACAAAAATGGGGATGCAAACCATGACTTTGATGAAACGAATATATCAATGGAAATCTCATCATAGGAGGCTTCGTGCGATCAATTGGATCATTGGTTTGAATGTTTCCTTCAATGCGATTGATCATTTCAAAATGTGAAGCATCAACATAAAGGTTCGAGCTAATCAAAGAACGAATATGAAATGTAGAATGTTTGATTTCCATAAGATGTAATGCATTTTCCTTTTCAACAATAAACCGTGTAAAATCATCTCGCAACATGTCCTCTTCCCATATGAGTGATGAAAGTGAACAAGCGTCAAATCCAAGTTGGTCAATGTTAGGTTTGGAATTGATTTCCCTAAAATTTAGTATATCGAGAGGATATGATTGTGGTGGAAAAGAGTAGGATGTTGTAGGTAAGATGTCAAGTCCACCAGAATCTAGGAATAGATCAGGATATAAAGAATAAAAGGAATAAAAAATAAGTAGATAAAAATAATCTCTTGAACTATGATACTCAACAATGGTATTCTCAAGACAATTCTCTTCACTTTCTTTAAAACTCTTACTCTGTTTTGGTGACGAATTCCTTAACATAATATGATCATCTGAATTTTCCATTTTAGATAATTCAAAATTTATGTAACCAACATCTAGTCTTTCCTATGAACAAAGTGCATTTTGAGGATGAAGGTTTAAAGTTTCTTCTTTTAGTTGTGTAACTTCTTCTCTAATCAGTTTCATGGGAGTACTAGAACATTCAAGAAGATTTTCGTTGCTTAAGTGTTCTTCAATGACTGATTTTAAATGTTGATTAGAGCATGAGTTACAAGAATGAGGGTATTCACCTTGAGCCAGAAATGAATCATCTTCCATACTAGTCTTAGATTGAAAATACAATGATTCAAAGGAAAAACCAATTTGGTTGTCAATAAGAGCCTGATCAATAGATTCTACCTCCCTGGCTTGTTCAACATTGCCGGAAGGATCCTTCTCTTCTTGTGAAGAGAATTGTTCTTGTAGTTGAGTGATAGGATTTGCAATTGGTTCTTCATTCGTGATTGAACATGATTGAATGGAAGGGATGGAAGCATTATATAAGAGATTTAATGCCAATGACATGTCATCGAGATTAAATTTACATAGGATATGATAGACTCTTGTCAAAAGGCCTTCTGAAGATGAATCTCCGTTGATTAGCGAAGTATGAAATTCTTCACATAATTGATCAAAATTATAAATTTCAAAAGCATCTAGAAACTCATCTACAAATTGAAACCAATCAAAAATGTGACATGCTGGAAAGGATTCAAACCATTGTTTGATTCGACCTCTAAAAGTAAAAGCAAAAAGTCTGCATAAAACTCCTAAATCTGAGATGCCATGTTTGATGCATTTGCACCAAAACTTGTTAAGGTGGTCTTTAGCAGATGTATTGCCTTCACCATCAAAGGTGAGTTTGGAAAAGCGAGAGACTGTCTCGTTGGGAACATCGGGTAATGAGAAGTTGAAAGCATGTTCCAACATAGTGATTTGGGGAGCCATGAGGTAAATTGAATAAATTTGAAATAAAGGCTCCTACAAGGCCATTTTGTCATTCAGGCCCTCCTTCTAGCGCCATTTGTTGACGGGCGAAATTGACCGTCCATCAACTAAGAGAGTGGAACCGGTCCGGGGTTGTCTAATAACCCAAGCCGTTTGGAATGAACCACCCTGATGGGTTTAACGGCTCCGTTGTCCGTTCTAAGGTCCTAAGAAAACCAAAGAAAAGAAACTAATCTACACTAATTAATCTAACAAATGAAACAAACTAAACTAAAACTAAATAAAATGAACTAATCTAACTAACAATAAATAAAACAAACTAATACACTAATCTAATTTATAACTAACTATTAAACAAACTAATTTAAAACTAATTATTAAAACTAAACTAAACTAATCAAACTAACTATATAAATACAACTTACTAATTACTACTATACTAACTCTACTAATTGACTATCTAATTACCAATTGAATTATAATTTATTCACAAATATACACTATCTACAACTTGCAGATTTGAATAAAACCTGTAAAACTCATCTGCTTTCTGCCCTTAGACAGAGAAAGATATTTTTATTGATTTTATTATTTTATGAACAAGAGATAAAACTTACTGAAATTAAACGATCTAATATACTAACTACATATATATCTATCTAAAATACTAACAGATATACTAAACAAATAACAACAAACAGACCTGGAAACGCTCCAAATTTGTCCTGCGTATGATGACTTCGAAGCTGGTCAGAGGAAGGAAACTTGCACCGGATGATCCAGAAGCTTTTCATAAACGATAGGCTGCAATGCTCTTTGAGTTGTTTACAGGACAAACAAGACATAAAAAATCATAACAATTATATGATTTATAAATCTCTGCAATAAGGGAAACCTATTATGCAAAAACTTATACAGAATAATCCAATTGATGAAGAAGAGAAATCTGTCGTTCATAAACTAAATCAATTAATTGCTATGTTTTTAAATACTGGGAGAAATCAGATATGGATTATATAGATTAAATCATATCATTTGCAAAAGACTAAGATAGCTAAATTAGTCATTAACCAAATGCAAATAGATACACATAAACATGAAACAAAATATTGATATTATGAAAAGCTAAAGCTATAACAGAACACTAATTTCTGTCTCAGTCTGTATTAAAATTCCATATCCTTGTTCTCCCACGAATGAGGATGTTTATTACACAAAAATAATAGGTATTTATAAGTTTTTCCACAGGGTAAAACCTCCCTGTGGATAGTATCAAACTGCTTACATAATCTGGGAAGATATTCCCAAGATCAACTAAACTAGGAAACTAAAATGAAAGCAAAATATTTCAAATATCCTCTAACTGCTCATCAAATCCAATCCAATTTCGAATTTACCTGTAATGGACCAAAAATAACAAGTTAGAGAGATATTTTATTAGCAAAACAATAAAAATCTAATTCTACAGACTTAGCTACAGAATCATCTGATTTTGTATCTAGTCTAAAATAATATACAGAATCAGAATAGGAATCAAATCAAATCTTTGAATGAGGTTTTAATTCAATTGATATCCAATAATTACTTGAGAACGAATCATAAATTGAAAGAATTATACCAACAGGATCCACATCATTTAACCAAGTACAAAGATAACAATACTCTGTTTCAATTATAGTCATGAGTCGGGTAAATCAACGGGATCATAATCATTTCTCAATCAAATCGAATCTATCAATTATGAGATCGTTTGTCATTGCACAGTGAGCAAACAAGATGGATTTTCCTTTACCAATATCGTTCCATCCTAACGAATTACAACTGGGTCTGACCAATTCATTTTTACACATTTAAAACCAAACCAAACAATAATCCAAACAAGAGAATTAATCGGCTGAGTTTAGCATATTCGTTGCAAATCATAATCGTTTTATGTTTCAGGCGTAGTTGCACAGGTTTAATGAGACCATTGTTTTTATAAAAACAGAGTAGTTATTTCCAAATTTAAATCGAACAGAGTGGTATTCATAATTTGGAAAATCGTATGACAGAGCACATCGTAACAACTATAGTCCCGAAATTATTTGTCAAACACAACATACGAATCATACAAGATCGAATCCAAGGGTAATCGTATTCTAAATAGAGCATGGAACTTCCCGTGAGAGGTGAATACAGAACGAATTGTATTGAAACCACACCATTAATCCGTTACTTCACTCAGCCAGGCTTATCAAATGAAATCCAAACGAATAACCATAAAAATCTGTGAGCAAATCATATATCAAATCGAAACTCTTCCTATTTTTAGCAAAGAAAAACAATATACATGATGAACATGAATGACAAAGGCATTTGAATGAGAAACAGAGCTATTTGAAAATAGAATCCATACATGTATAGTGACGAGATGGCTTGACAGGTGAGAGGGAGTTCTGAAGAACAGATCTGAAGGAAGGCATACAGACTCAAAACGCATGTTCCAGCCACTGAAAAATTGACCTGTAAAACGAGAGCTAGATATCTATAGTAGGTCAATTTCTGAAGAAACTGCCCGCAATGAAGGTAAAGGGGATAAAAACGGTTCTGGGTTTTCAACGGTTTGAGCTAATTCAAATCCGTTTGCCCAGACTCTCTCATGCAAAAACGTGACTCTGGGGGCAATTACGGGGCAGTCTTCTCTGGAAAAGTGTAACCAAAACTGACTCTGAACACCATGGCGGTTCAATTCTCCCTTCGGGAGCCAGGAGATAACACACCGTGAACTGGGCTAAGGGACAAGGGTTTTAATTCATCAACACACAATAACAGATCTATCCGAACCAACATCAATGAATCGAGCCAAAAGGGGTAAGCATAAATGCGCACATGCGAAGGTGGTGGAGTCTTCCATGCATAATATTCATTACCCAAGTACAACTGCCAAATTTCATAGCTGTTTACTCCATAATAATAGTTCAACCATTAATTCATGTGTACAACCAATGAAATCCAATGTGCATACCAATACACACCAGCACTATGCCATAGTGTTCAAAGCATTCGACTTATAAATCAACACCAAAATCATTATGCGCCAATGTATTAATTCATATAATCAAAAGTTCAAACAAGGGGCCAAAATGATATTCATATAGTTGACAAGCCAATAAGTCATGAAAAGACTAACATAAGGATTATATCATATATATATAATAAATTTAATAATAACCCTTATGCAGAATCAAAGATCAGGCAAGTCATAAAAAGTGTAAATCCAAATGCTAAATGCCTTACAAACTCAATAAAATCAAGTTATGCGATCAACATAAAAATGTCCAATGAGCATAGTTCGAAAATCCTTCTAGCCACATAACGATAAACAAAAGGTAAGTGCAGTAGGCACATTGATAAGAAGATCATGAAAGTTCAGATAGTGATCAAAATGTGACCTCGAAAGGAGAAGTTTTCACGCTTACAGTCGTGAAAACTTAACGAAGACAAATGTGCAAAAGTCTCAAGAAATGAAAGTTTCATCTATTTGAAAAATGCGACGAAAAACTTGATGTTCGCAAGACATAGGTGTAGGCATCTTATAGGATAATGAAAAAGTGAATTGGCTGCCAACACTTACCAGGAAGACTATCTTTGCATTCAATAGTTTGTTTAGTTCCTTCTTGACCGTTGGTTCTAGTTTTGGGTGCATATTTCTTAACTTCTGTTGAAAAGGTTGAGTTAAGGGTTTCATGGGGATGATGTGTTGTATAATGTTAGGATCAAATGTTTTTAGATCATCATACATCCAAGCAAAGACATCCTTAAATTCTTTAAACAGTTTAATAAATGTTGATTTCTCTTGCTCAGAACATCCCATTCCCAAATTGATGCATTGTGGATTATCTTTAGTTCCTAGATTTAATTTTTCATGGGTCAAGGAAGAACTATTTGTTTTACAATTTACCGATTTTCTGAATTTATTATGCAAATCATAAAACTTTTCTAATCTTACCACAGAGTTTGGGATAGAATTTACCAGATCTGATGTCGTTTCCAGATACCTTGGGTCCGATATTACCATAAAATTGCGGAGGTCTTTGTTGTGGGTGCCTTCGTCGATAATCGCACCTTGGAAAGTGCCTTCCATGTGTAGGAAACTGATGATCTATTGATCATCATCGAACACTCTCCATGGTGATGTTATCTGGGACTGATGGTCTAAACAACAACTCAACAAAAAACGCATTTGGAGAAGGGCCTTCTGCGGGAAAAATTTTAGAAGCAACATTAGCCAACAAGTCAGCCTCAGAATTATTTAATCTTGGAATGGAATTAATGTTAAATGCAGAAAATTTGTGCATTAGATTCCATACCTCAGTTTGATAAATTTTCTGGTGTGGAGATAAGCAATGAATAAAATTCCTTACCTGCCTGACCACAATTTATGAATCATCGAATACCATTAAATTCTGTATTTTCAAATCTAGTGCCTTTCTAAGTCCTTGCATAAGTGCTTCAGTTGTGTTGTTTGTGCATTCAAATTCTAATTGATAAGCGATCAACATTTTGTTCCCTGTTGGGTCAATGAGCACACACCCTGCACCAGTTCCTTCTTTAGATTTGGATCCATAGAAGTAGAGAGACCATATGTGAGTTTCATCAGCCGAATGTGACACATTAGGGAGAGCTATCGACTTTGTGCATGTCATGAGTTCCAACTACTGTTCCGGGTTAGTAATGGTAGAAGTTTCTACCATGAAGTTACTGAAAAAGGTGTTTGTTCCCTGCATTTGGGGTGAATTAGCAGAAGCAGTAAATGGTTCATTAGCGTCATTTAAATCAGTCACGGTAAGCTTGAGGTAACGCTCACGATTGATATTGATTCTGTTAGGCTTTCCATTCTCTGGAAGCCATAAATGGGACCAGTCTATCACAAAGTAGCCATGTAACTGTTCGGACCAATCCCTACTTAAAAATAGGCCATATACCTCAGGGATGTCCAGGACAATAATATCAATAATCTGGTGAACTTTAGGATTAGAAGATAATCTGATAAGGATATTTTTTAATTCACCTATCACCTTAACACTGGTCCGATCAAGCTGAATAATTTTTAGACTTGAAGGTTAGACTTCAGCATTGATTTTCTGGCAGACGGAACAAGGCATTACATTTGATGACAGGCTAGAATCTACCATACATTTATGTACATTCCTATTGAAAATTTCGAGGTCAATAGAAATGGTGGGACATTTCTATGAGTGTTAACAGCAAAACTTTGGTGGCTTTTAGTCACAGTCCCTGGAGTTATTTTGTCTACATTTGTTACACTTTTTATAGCAAGGTCTGTTTTATCCAAGGGTTCTAGTGTCATTTTAACGGGGACCTTTTGAGGTGTTTTAGGGCTATTTTCTGCAAATTTGTTGCTGTTCAGATTATTGGTTTTGTTGTTTTCTGCAATGTTCTGAAGCATCTTTTGCAGAAGAAAAGAAAATTTCAACGATTCATAAACAGAAATATTAGCTCTAAGTTTCTTAAGGTCTTCAATCAAATCATATTCTAAACTTGGGGTTGTTGAATTATGTTTAGTTTCAGTCTGCTTAGACTGTTTTTGAGGCACATTTGCTTCGATTTCAAAAGAGGGTTTGTTTTGTGTTTTGCTTCTAGTATTGTAAGGATGCACCATTTCAAAATTGGCTTGAAAGATACTATCCGAAAAATGCCTGAAGATGTTGGGAGAGGGTTCATCCTCTTCCACTGTTTCTTGTTCAACTACATCTTCAGAAATCTCAGGGGGAACTAAGTTGTCATGAGCTTCAAGGATTGTCTGTATCGCATATTGTAGACTTTCTAAATTAAGACCTTCAGAATTTAAGTTGGGTCGGTTTGTGGGAAAAGGTTTTCTAAAAGGGGGTTTGTAAGACCCTTTGCTTGAATAAGCTTCTTCAGCCAATCTCCTTAAATCTACGACTTGATTTGACAGTTTATGAATGACCTTTTGTAAACTTTCCAGATCTGAACTCTCTAATTGAGTTTTGGTTTGGGGAGGTCTAGGAAGAATTTCTATTTTCTTCTTGGAAGATGGGGTAATCTCTATCTCGTTACTGATATTATATTTTAGGCTTAGGATATCTTTCTCAATTTGGCTTGCCTCCTCGAAGGCTTCCAATAATTTTGTCTTCTTAGAACTTTTTACCCAGATTGCTATGTTCCGGTGTAGGGATTTGGTGTAGTATGCGATGCTAAGATTTTCAGCAGGCATTGAATCAATGGGGATTTGATTCTTTAATGTTAGAAACCTTTGATTAAATTCTTTTATTTTTTCCTTGGGATTCATCTTTAAACTGGAGAATTCCATGACTAAGACTTCGGAAAATTTGTCATCTCTGAATTTCTCAAGGAAACAAGATTCGAATCTATCCAAATATACAATGGTGTGGGGTTGTTGGGAAAAATACCAGGTAGAGACATTGCCTTCAAAAGTGTATGGAAAAATTCTACATACTACATCTTCATGTTCTATGTTTCAGAGTCTAATGGATAGCATGAATTTTTTTATGTGATCCTCAGTGATTTTCTTAGAATCTGGATCAAATTTAGGGAGCCATTTCTCCGGATGTTTGGGAAAAGGATGCTGGGGTCCAGGTATGGCCACAACATCTTGATCGAGCCAAGGTCTGGCAGGATTGTTTGGATTTTCCATGGGCATGGGTGGTGTTGAAGGCTGAGATTAAGAACTTCCTTCATCCAATGACTATTCTCCTCAAGAGGAGGGAGATGAAGGTGGTGGTGAAGGTGGGATACCAGATCCTCTGGCTGAGGGAGTGGGGATGTGATCTAGATCCGTAGGATTTAGGAGAAGACCAGTGCCTTCAATTTTCTCTCTGGTATCAGAGAAATCTAAGGGTTGATTCAGTGGTCGACCTGGTTGTCTAATACGGGCCAAAGAACCATGTGTCCTTAGAAGTGATTGACGAAACAATTTCTTGTACGTCGGACCCTGGAGGGTTTGGTGTTACTGGCTCAATGTTGATCTATGGATTTTCATTTGAAGTGGTTGTTGTTTGAGAAGTAATGTTGTCATCAGAATGACTTCTTGTTACTATAGGGGAGCGGGTGTGTGGGGAAGGATTCTTGCGACCTCCACGTTCCATCAACCGAAGGTTCAAGCCCTCCTTCTAGCGCCATTTGTTGATAGGTGTAAATGACCATCTGTCAATTGAAAGAACTAGTCCGGTCCAGGTTTGTCTAAATAACCCAAGCCATTTGGTATGACTTGCTCTGACGGGTTTAATGGCTCCGTTGGCCAATCTAAAAGTCCTAAAAGAAACAAAAAGAAAAAGAGTTAACTATTTAAATAACTACTTAATGTACATATGTATCTATATAACTATTTTAAATAATATTTACACAATGGATCTATCTATCTTATTTATGTGCATGATATACATGTTGCGAGTTTTAATCTAATCTCACGAAAATCTATGTGAAGATGGCTTCTTTAACAAAAGAAGATAAATAAAGCCCATAAACTATTTTTTGTTTTTTCTTTATTTATCTAAGATTAAACAAAAAAATATACTATGAAACAGAAGTATGTGGACGGTCAAAGCCGGACCATATATTAGAATTTCAAAGAAAAACAAACAACAAAAATAAAAGAACTAACCTATTAATGAATTAATCGGCATGCATCAAACATCTGTATGATAGAGAATATCCAGCCACCTTGTCGAAGAGGTAAACCTGCAACGAACCTTAAGATTGTTCCAAATAATTGTGAAACAATGTGCTGGAAACTGAATTTCAATAACAGAATGTATGATACAAATAGTCACGGTGATATTATGATTCACAAGCAATTACAATGAGATAAATCTTATTGTAAGAACTTTTCATTTAAACATTCAACAGAAAATTAAAGATAAATCTCATCATTTGAGTTGAATAGATGATCACCCTATATAATATCTGAAACATCACATATGGACAACATTTATAAATGAATTATCCCAACTCATAATAAAGCATGAAGACAAAAGCTATCAACACCTATTATCACGTCAAGATAAATAGAACTTAAACTAAGACATCATACACAAGAATCTAAAGCTGTAATATGTAATTTTATTCCATTCAAGTCTGCGAATTAATTGTCCATACTTCAGCCCTAGGCCAAGATGTTTTCATTACAAAAATATGATTTTTTAAAGGGTTCAGAAAAGATAAATGTCTTATCTTATGAGATAAGATTAAATCTCCACAATCATCTACCGATTACAAAAATAGGGGGGGATATAACCACCCCAGATCACACTAAATCTCTAAAAACGAAAAAAAGTTTGTTCTTGTTTACACAAAAATGAGCCATGGATATGGCTAATAAGCTTAAAAAATCTCTAGATCATTTAGTCACCATAAACTCCCAAATATCCTGAAAGAAAAAGATGAAATAAATGAAATTCAGATATACATTTAACCAATATTTTCAAAATTTCAAATAAGAATAGACTGGCTACAAAATCTGTTGATTCTGTAGCTAGTCTTATTTTAGCAACAAAATCTAATTTATTTTATGAACAAGAAGGTAACACTATTTTAATACAAAAACAAATCTTTACCTTTAACTAGAAAATCAAATTCATTCACATGATCTCAGAATTGATCACTACTGTGACACTTTCGACATTTTTTACTATGATGTTCCCTATTGTTTTCAGACGTTTTCTGTGTCTCTGAACATTAGACTTGAGCCTACGATTTTCATCTGTTAGGAGGAATACCAAATTGGTAAGGGTTTTGATCTGTGATTGTAAAATGGGTATGTCTGTGTAATACTTGTCAATCCAGAACAGACAAGTTTCACATTGTAAACTTGTGACGACCGTTTGAGAATACCCATGGTTATGTGCCGGACTGTCTTCACTGTTGCCTTTAGATTTTTTATCAAAATTAATACCTAGAAACCCCTGACTGTGCTTCAAGCAAGGTGGGAGATTATCCATGAAATTTTAAGCCTAGTGGGGTTCTGCTTGGAAGGAAGGAGGGTCTTCTTCGGCCAAGAATCTGTCGATATCCAAGACTGAGCTCTCATAGATCTCGATTTTTGAGCTCACATGAGGGTTTGATTTATTTCACAGTTTCCTCGAGATCAACCTACCTGCCCTTTTATTTTTAAAACCTAAAATGATATCACCTTTAGATGGCTTCCCCATAGGTCTGTTTGTATTCTTAACAGAGGCGTTAGGATGGCTTTTTTCAACATCTTTTGGGTTGGATATAGGCTTACTAAGGGTGGTTGTAAGACAGGCATGTGTAGATGAAGGGACCGCTCTGGCAGGGACTATGGTTTCCTCTATCACAGGTTTGTCAACCTTTATAGCATTGGAGTCAATGAAACCATTTCGAGCCAGGAAGGCGTTCCAGACATCATGTTGTAACTTCAATTGGTGTACTAACAGTATCTTTATTAAGCCATGGTGAAACAAGCTTAAATCCAATTGTTGTCTTTTATACCTCTTTGTCATTTTATACAAGCTTCTCCATAAGTAATATGGCATATTTAATGGAAACCCGATGAAATTCATGAGCAAACGTAGGTGATAAAGAAAAAAAAAACCAAAACAGCCTTCACACGTCATGAACTGTTTCAAGACTGCTAGCAAACCATGCCACCGGGTTTTTAACATGGACATCGGCATACCTTTGTCACAACAATTGATTTTTCGAGACGTGAAGAAAAGGCTCCATGTATCCTCCTCGACCTTGGTGTTTTTGAACCACTTCTGCCTGATCAAAGGAAGACCTGTTTCTTGACATAAAAATACCTCTGTAATCTCGACCTGAATGTCTCCTACCTTGGCTCGGCATATGTCAAAAGAAAGGGCAAATTCCTGAGCAGTTCACAAGTTGAATCCCTGGAAATTCTCAATAAAAACAAGCCAACCTTGACCCTCGAGATCTTCTCTTCCATCATCACATAGGAGCAGGGTCTGAGAGCCATTGGGTTCAATCCTAACAACTGGGGCCATAGGGATTCGACAAGCATTCAATAAAACATAGTGAGTATGGAGGGTTTCGAAGGAGAAGACCAGAGCGACATTTCAGACCCAAAACTCATCAATAACCTAGGGCGTATGAACATAAGTTCCTCAATATGAAATGATAGGCATTTTGTGAAATGAATGCGAGGAGTACATGAAAAACCCAAGACTAAGCTCGAAGTAATGGGCTTACTGTCATTGAACTGCCACCTCTCACATGGTACAGGCCACGACTAGGTGCATTAAAACCTTATCATTGCTAAACAAGGTAGGTTTGGTTTCTAAAGTTTAGGATAGGGAAAAATTTAAAAAACCCAAAATGTATTGACAAGGAAACGCATGACCAAGAGCCACAAAAAAACAAAATATCAAGGTTTAACTAAAAGGACCCTTGTTGATTCAAATAACAATCCATAAGCATGCTTCACATTTGAGGAGTCAATAAAGAAGATGAGCTTGATAGCAGGATACAAAGTCTTTATTAACCAAAACTGTGGAGCCAACTACCTTTCATAAACTTTTAAATAAAGTGGTAATACAGTCATATGTCTTAATGCTTCGTTTTCATGCTTTCAGTCATGAACGAAGCATGAAAACAAAAACACTAGGAATAACCGAAAACTCACATTTGTAGTTTCAAAAATTGCTTATGAAGAACAAAAAATGTACGACCCCAGGTAGGGAGCTACGTAGATTATTATTTGATGCTTTAAAAAGTTAAAAATATGTTGGGATTCCAACAAGTAGGCAATATAGGGTTCTTATACATTCATCAATTTAGATTGCAATTGTGATTTCAAATCTGTAGAACTCCAGCTATATCAGCACAACTGTGTTAGTGATAATGTTTGTATTTTTTTAAAACTTCCCTACTACAATTAGATTTGAGATGCTTTCATAATCTAGCATAGACTGTGCACAATTATCTTGAAATAACAGACTTCCCTGGGTTGAAAATTTATATTGAACACTTTGATTTTCTATTCAATTAGACAATTAAAGTGCCCAACATTTTGGCATCGTTGCTGGGGAAGATAATTATAGATTTTGGTAAGCACATTAGTTTTCTTTTTTAGGAATGAATAGTCTGCATGTATCACGAAACAAGAGAACGAATCCCCAAAAATACTAACCTTATAGGTACCAGAGGACGTGGAGGAAGAAATCCTAACATACTAGGAAGACAAACCATTGTTGATGAGATTATATCCAGAGCAGATTCTTCTTCAGGATCTATTTTTCTCCCTGCAAATCCTCCAAGAAGACGTGATCCGCAGTCAGCATAAATACCCCTTCTCAAAACATCGTTCTCATCAAGGGCTGAAGCTAAAGCTGAAGTCGAAGCTGAAGATTTGTCACCAACAAATCAACAAGCAACACTAGAGAACATTGAAGATCAAGGAAGTATAGCCTGGAACAGGAAAAATCTAGAAGAAGTTGTTTATCAGATCAACAGTCGGATAGTCACTAAAGAAGAGTGGGACACTCTTTGTATTAAGTGGAGAGAAAGAGCACATATGGAGAATCAAGGGGATAATGAAGAAGAGCTCCACCAAGATAATCCACAGAACAACGAGGATCAGGTAAACAATGAAAATACTATCTCTACCCTGGTTTTTCCTATTTCTGATGTTCCCACATGAGGGATGGCTCCTATGAAAAGCATACCTCTCTCGACTCTCCCAAATTTTCATGGATTATCTATTGAAGATTCGGATGATTTTTTGCTTGAATTTGACATTTTGTGTAGAAGCTATGACTACACTACCACTGTGCAGAAGCTTAAACTCTTTCCAGCTACATTAAAGGGTAATGCGTTAAGATGGTTCATGAGCCTTGGAGGAGAAAACATTTCAACATGGGTACAAATGAGGCAGATTTTCCTGAACAAATACCAAGACTACTGTTGAACAAGGGAATGAAGAGAGGAACTATTCAAGATGCCACAGAAGGAGGATGAGACCCTTGAAGACTTTGTGGAGCGACTCCAATATAATCTACAAAGGTATGGACATCCGGATGTGAGTAAGGACATTATGAAAACCATTTTGCTAAAACGAGTTAGAGAAGATTGTTTAGATATGCTAAATATGCTTGGCAAGGGAGATATATCTAAGGAATCCTATGAGGACATTGTAGATTTCTACAAAATATGTTCTCGAGGATCTACAAGGAATAAGTCAGCTACCAAGGATACCACTTTTTCAAGGGTACATAAATCAGCTAATGGAGGAGAAACAAGAGAAGAAATAGGTAATCTATTAGAAAATTTCAAAACAGAGATGATTAACTCTTTTTCCTCACAAATGGATACTTTGCAGGTCAAATAGAAACAAGCAGAATCAGAGAAAGCATTGTGCATTTTCTGTTTGAATTGCAGAAAGAAACATCCACCAAGGGAGTGCCCACTGAACAGTGTCCAGGTATGCCTTATTTGTGAATCATACCATGCCACTGACCAATGTCCCTCTCTACCAGGTGTAAAAGCATCAATGAAGGAAACTAATGAGGAAGTAGAGGTTGTCTATCTAATAACACAAAAATACAATGGCAACCAAGAGGTCAAGGTATGAACTCTCAACTCTCTCCTCCAGCATTTAATTATTGGAACAATCAACTACCATATGGCCAGGCGAATGCCACCCTCTTATCAGGATTCCAATGCATGGTCACCTATGCCCCAACAATAGAATCACTATGGGAAATGGAACCCATATGTGAGAGGCCCTCAAAAACAACTTAGTTATCAAAGACATCACCAACCAAACCCCTATCAACAATAGTTCCAACAATAGAATCACTATGGGCAATGGAACCCATACGTGAGAGGCCCTCAACAACAACTTAGTTATCAAAGCCATCACCAACCGAACCCCTATCAACAACAGTTCCAACTCCCGTACCAGCAGTAACAGTTACAATTTCCTCCCAATTCCTCACCAAAAAATCCCCCCTTATGACCTCAGATGCTTGTGCAACCTAACCCAAACCCAAATTATAAGGTCGTTCAGAACATAGACATACATAATGTGCCAGCCTTATCTATTACTCCTATGCCTTGTGATGAAATAAAATTAAGATCAGGGAGAATAGTTGAGCCAATAATTGAAGATGCTCCATCTTCAGAATCAGATAAGGAATCAGGGGAGAGACCATCTGCTGATACAAAAGAAATTGACTAACCTATTATAGAATCAGCAGACCCACCATTCCCTGAAAGACTAAAAATTAGCAAGCCTGTGGAATTACCATCTTTCAATCTCCTAGGAGAATTGCAAAATCTGCACGTTAATATTCCACTACTGCAAGCGATAAGGGATGTCCCTATTTATGCCAAGACTGTGAGGGACCTCTGTATCAGAAAACCTGGACAAAAACCTAAAGATCCCCTCATAGTGCATGTAGTGGGGGATTTGTCTGAGATGATGTTAGGAAAAACTCCACCTATTAAATATGGAGACCCAAGAAACCCTACAGTAATTGCTAAAATTGGATAGACATCTATTCCACATGTACTAGTTGACTTAGGGGCAATAATTAACATCATGCCAATAGAAACTACGTAGTTTTTGAAACTCAGAACACAAATCCGACCTACTCCTACCGTTCTAGAATTAGTTGGTCTCTCTACCATAAGACCAGAAGGAGTAATCGATGATTTAGTCATTTCAGTGGACTCATGGGAGTATCCTGCAGATTTTGTCATTTTACAACCCAAATCCCGTCTGGGAGGCCATCCTCTAATTCTGGGATGACCATGGTTAGTTACAGCTGATGCTTTCATTGGTTGCATATCTGGTTCCATGACCATCTTTGATGGTTATGACACAAAAAAAACTTACCCTGTATCCTCATGCTACAACCAGTGCAGAACCTGAAAATTCTCTATGGATGGACACTGACGATGGAAGTGCTCTGCTTGTGTTAACTATAGAAAAGTCCCTAAGTTTCAAAGATGATGTTATCACTGAAATTTCGTCCGTGCATGGCGACAAGAACTCAGCATCGTCAAGCAGTAAAGAAGTCATTCATGGCATTGAATTAATTTCACAGCATTCCAGAAAGGTCAAAAACTATACAAAGTAAACAAAAATTGAAGGGCTCTTTACAGAAGTTGGGTGCGCGTGCATATGCGTGGAAAATAAACGTACCATGCGCGCATATGTGCACGATGCGTGGTTGTTGGTGCAAAAACCCGCGCACCTGCTAAACAACACATTTATTGAATTGGTCGGCCTCCCAACCACTTATGGATCAGCTCCCAAGACGATTTGACCCCCAAATCTGAGATGAATCCACATGGTAGGATGGTCAAAGACCTAATTGATCCCTAAAGAGCCCCTTTTCACCCTTCAAAGAGGTTACATAATCACCCAATGCAATGCTATAAAAAGCCATGAAGAAACATCATTTTCTCAAAGGAATTTCATGTAATGTTATGTTGCTTAGATTGTTTTAAGGACTCACTCCTTGGCAATAACACATTAGCACCATTTCATTGAGCTATCCACCTATCCATTGAGTGGATGTGCTAGGAGTTATTTCACCATCATTCTCATTTTCTTATTGTAAGGAGAGCAAGTTTGTGAGGGCCTCAAGAGCCTTCCATTGGAGAAAGAAGGGACTCACAGTCCCCTTTCTTCATTGTGCTTTGATTTCATCAATTGATCAGCCTAAAAACATTGGTGATATTGGTCTTTTTTTGTTTGTTATTTCTTTATCCATATGCTCATAGTTTTAGTTTATATTAGTTTAATTCTTTCTTATAGTTTTGTTGTTCTTTTCCTAACTCTTTCCTCTACAGCTGTCATGCTCAGCAAGACCCAACTGGGCATGTAAGCACCCCTTATTTGCTCACCAAGGTGACGAATTGGGTGCA
>JASDQU010500957.1:9345-26405 GCA_032191745.1 Picea mariana | reverse complement strand
CCTAGATGCGTATCCACATGCCCTCAGGCACGTCCTGTAACACCGTCTCCAAATGACGACGTATATCATCAAAATCAACTTTGGCCACCACCGGAGGAGCGTGTGATGGCCCCGCACCAGGGTCATTGAACCGGTGCCTCCTAGCTGCCTTCTCGAGCTCTGCTGGTCGCCCCGCGGCCTCATCCCACCACCGTATCTCCCCCTGCGGTCGTCTCTCCAGATCTCGCTGCACCGACACTCTCTGCATCTCCACCTCGCACCCGTGAGGTGCCACATCTGCACATGCAACAAAAAAACAACAACAGATAGTATCAGCATCTATAGCACATACATATGGACTGATTTCTCAAAAGAAAACATAAATAAAAAACATACACAATACTAAACATACCTCGATGATCAAAAGCCTCCCCTGGAGGCAGTACCATGTCCGGGTCACCCCAGAAGTCAACCCCAGCATAGGGGTACTGAAGTACTACCTGTGGCATCTGCAGCCATATCCGGGCCGCCTCTGCTGAAAAATAATGCCCACCTTCACCACCACCGTGGCGAACCAAAACTGTATACCACCACCTCAAACGCGGCTCTCGTGCCCCCGACATCTCCAACAAAACCCTCGGGCGCAGCATCGACACCCTCTCCAAAAACCAAGCTACCAGGATAGAGCCAAACGTGAACTCTCATGTACCTGTGGACCGACAATGGTCCAACTGCGTGATCATCCGCGCATGCAGCGTCAGTCCCCACGCGAACTGCTCACCGCCCACCACTCTCTCCAGCACCAGCAGCTGGCCACCACTAATCCGTTGGGTCGCAAGTGACCCGTATACACGAACAATCATCACCACTATGCAATGATGAGCCAAGGAGTCTATAGCATTGACACTCACCACAATCCCTGACATGAAGTTCTCACCTAAGCAGTATCGCTGACCAATGGTCACAAGAGCTGTCTCCCTCGGTAGCACAGGCTCTGTCAGGAGGGGCGTTCCCCAAAAGGGGAGCCCAGTCAGAAAATAAACATCCTCCACCGTAGTGAAGGGGATCTGCTCTCCTCACATGAGGAAGCAGTGCAGCTCTGGACTCCACATCTGGAGCAGGAACTGCAGTAAATACTCCTGTGCCTGTATCAATGGGCACTAAAAAAACTTTAGCAACCCACAGGTTACTAAAGTCGCTCACACCTCAGGCCCCGCATTGGCCATAGCATCTCACAACTGGGCCCAGTCTCACTCTCGCCACCACACAGCCATCATCACTACTAGCCACCTGCACACAACACAAAGTCCTATATCAGCTCAGCTACCCATCAACAACATTAGAAAGACTCAATTTTTACCCTTCAACCTTGCTTCATAGGCGCGGTTTTTACACCCACAGGCGCACACACATGCGCACCTGTTCATTACATAGGCGTGCATCTATGCACGCCTGTTCAGTACATAGGCGTGCCCCTGAGCGCGCCTATTCACCATACAGACGCGCACAGGTGCGTGCCTGTCCAACCCACAGGCGCGCACTCATGCGCGCCTGTTCACAACACAGGCGCGCCCTTCGGGCGTGCCTTAAATTCCCCTTCCCACGCACCCATGTGCGCATATTCAATGTACAGGCATGCACATATGTGCACCTTCCACCGAATCACCCGTGCATGTGGGCCCACATCCTATAAAAAATTCCCTCAAACCCTCTGTACGGCCCTCTGTACCTACCCTGCCGAAAAATAGAAAACCTATTTCTATGCAGGAAGATCAGACCACTAACCTAATACTCACAGAACTTCAATTGGATGCCTCGTCCTCCCCCAATCTCCAAATCTCCTCTAAAAACTGCTCATCCAGTCACTATTGCAGCAGGTACAAATGAGGTGGCAAAGTGGGCCCTACAGCTATATATAGGCCTTTTGCCAAACTTCCACTCACCATTCTGGGAGCCCAAGGTGTCCATTTTTCAAACCATCATCAGCCACAAGATCAGCATCCCGCCACCTACATCACCGTTGTCCCTGGGTCACTTTTCATCTTGAGCTCCCGGGGAACCTTTTTTTCATATCATGGTCAGGTATGTATGTGCATTATCACATTTATCTAATACATGCTCATATCTTTGATTCTCTTTAGTTATTGTTCACTTTGGGTATTTGGTTGTTCTATGTGTAGGTACTTGATCATCATCCCTCAACATCATTTCTTCAGGTATATACTCAGCACTGGCATGTAGTCTCTCTCGCTGTATTGCATTTACATTTCCAGTCACACCCTCTGATATTGTCCTTTAGGATACCCATTCCCGGCTCTGCAGTACTCACACCTCCATTTGCATCTTCGGTACTGTTACCCGGTAGCTTTCTTACCCACATGAGTTGTCCCCGTCATAGCACCTTTTGGCACTTTTGACACTCATGTCGTTCTTCTTTACCCTTTATGGATGGGAGTCCTGATAGTCTTTCATCATGTTGCGACTCAACCACATACTTCTTCTCCTCATTTTTCTAGCTTCCCATATGGACTCCCAGATCATCGCTCTATGGTTCTATTATTTTTACCTGCACCTCCGCAAGATCATGAACCCTCCATGTCATCCACTATCAGTTTGCCCATCTACGAACATGTCTTCATTTCACCTACCTCATACAGAAACTCACCAATGGGGCCCCCACCCTTCATCTATTTTCCAAGAAATTTCTGCCCTCCCTGGGGCACTCATTTCACACTGGGGCACCCGTTTCTATATTTGTACATTTTTCCCCAAATTATTCATTATTTATTGTACAAACGCCTTTATTTCTAGTCATTTTCTTTTGTCGTCACCGTTGGTGACTTGCTTCCTTTTTTTTTGGCCACATGCAACCCATGTCACCCTTGGTTGGAGCATTTCTTCTCATCTACCCTTGCCAGCATCGTCCATATCTTCAGAGTACTACCCAGGTCACTTACCTCTACCCTCTGAACTTTTTCACCTTGTCCCGCCTTTGGCACAACTTATCCTCGGTCTTGGCGTCCCCCTGACACTCGACCTTGTCACACGGTTGCGGCCACTCATTATATCCTACACCCTCCAACCAAGGGCAGTCTTGAGTCTTCCCACTTTTTGACTTCGTCCATGTACCTCTGCCACTTCCTCACCTCAGTAGATTCTATGAAGCCCTTTGCTTCTGGGAGTCGCGTTCCCCTTTTGTCGACAGCAACACACTTTTCTATAAGGGTGATAGTATCTTGATTCTCATTTTCCATTTTAATGAGAGATCTCAGACGACACAGGGTGAAACACCATTGCTCCCTACTGTCGTTGGCCCCCATAACATTCGACGTCAACACTTTCTCATGATATGGTGGGTCTTACTTTGTGACTATTGCAGTTCTTTTTATCATTTTTCGAAGACCTCTGAACTTGGTAGGGCCATCAATGCCCACATCATTGTCGCTGCTTATCACCGTGATCATTGCCTATTGTTCAGAGTATATTCCTTTACAGAATTGTCTTCTACCTTTATCATCACTGCTCCCGAGGGCGCTGCAGCTATATACACCAACACTTCTGTCTTATTTTGTCAGAGTTACATAACACGAGCATGGGGCATGCCTGCCTCATTTGTACACAGTTGTATATTGTTACACACCTTATGGAAGGTCAGGTTCTACCGGTTCCTTTCTTCTCCAAAGGATTTCACTACACGGTCCCACACTTGCTCTCTCTTACAACAACATTCTCAGTAGAAAAAACATTGATGGATTTTGGCTATACGTATGCTCCTAACTTCATCCATCAGGGGGCATCTGTTATCACTGAAATTTCGTCTGCGCATGGTGACAAGAACTCAACATCGTCAAACAGTAATGAAGTCATTCATGGCACTGAATTAATTTCACAGCATTCCAGAAAGGTCAAAAACTATACAAAGTAACCAAAAATTGAAGGATGTTTTATATAAGTTGGGTGCGCGCGCATATGCACGGAATAGAAATGTACTATGCGCGCATACGTGCACGATGCGTGACTGTTGGTGCAAAAAACTGCGCACCTGCTAAATGGCGCATTTATTGAATTGGTCGGCCTCCCAACCACTTATGGATCGACTCCCAAGCCGATTTGACCCCCAAATCTGAGATGAATCCACATGGTAGGCTGGTCAAAGACCTAATTGAGCCCTAAAGAGCCCCTTTTCACACTTCAAATAAGTTACATAATCACCCAATGCAATGCTATAAAAATCCATGAAGAAACATCATTTTCTCAAAGGAATTTCATGTAATGTTATGCTACTTAGATTGTTTTAAGGACTCACTCCTTGGCAATAACACATTAGCACCATTTCATTGAGCTATCCACCTATCCATTGAGTGGATGTGCTAGGATTTCTTTCACCATCATTCTCATTTTCTTATTGTAAGGAGATCAAGTTTGTGAGGGCCTCAAGAGACTTCCATTGGAGAAAGAAGGGACTCACAATCCCCTTTCTTCATTGTGCTTTGATTTCATCAATTGATCAGCCTAAAAACATTGGTGATATTGGTCTTTTTTTGTTTGTTATTTCTTTATCCATATGCTCATAGTTTTAGTTTATATTAGTTTAATTCTTGCTTATAGTTTTGTTGTTCTTTTCCTAACTCTTTCCTCTACAGCTGTCATGCTCAGCAAGACCCAACTGGGCATGTAAGCACCCCTTATTTTCTCACCAAGGTGACGAATTGGGTGCAAATAGATGAGATGGAGGATGAGTTAATCAACTGCTTTATTTTTGACCCCTCGATTGTTACACAGAACACCCACTACTGATTGATCAAAGTCTTTGACCCTATTTCCCGGGAAGAAATGAACTCGGAAATGTTCTCAGAAACCGCTGACAATCAAATTGATTCAGCTGTAACAACAGTCACTGTAAAAGTGAACGTTGTAATAGCATATGATGAAACAAAAACAACTGAATCATTTCCTAGAGTCATTTCTAAGAGCGTCGTTGTGGAAGTCGAACCTGGAAAAACCTTGAACATCAATCACGATCTCTTCACTGTTGAAACTCATCGATTGACGAAATTACTAACTGAACATAAAGAAGCATTTGCCTGGGATTACATGGATATGAAAGGCATTCCCTCTTAACTATGCACCCACCATATATACATCAAAGAAGAATGCTGACCCATTTTCCAACCGCAAAGGAGGATGAACCCAAACCTTAAAGAAATTGTTAAGGAAGAACTTCAGAAACTTCTCAACGCCAAATTCATCTATCCTATATCAGAAAAAAAGTGGGTATCACCGTTGGTTATTGTGCCTAAAAAGAATGGTAAGTGGAGAGTGTGTTTGGACTATAGATCCCTGAATAAGGCCACGTAGAAGGATCATTTCCCTCTGCCATTTACTGATCAGGTTTTAGACAACCTAGCCGGAAATTTTTTTTTCTCTTTCCTAGATGGATTCAGTGGCTATAACTAGATACAAATTGCCCCATAGTACCATGATAAGTCCACCTTTACCATACCTTGGGGTACATTTTCCTACAAGGTTCTCCCATTTGGCTTGTGTAATGCACTAGCCACTTTCCAGAGAGCTGTGATTGCTATTTTCTCTGATATGGTGAATGACTGTATGGAAATATTCATGGATGAATTTACACCTTATGGTACTTATTTTGAAGAATCTTTGTCTAATCTGGAAAAAGTGCTCAAAAGATGTAGACAATCTCATCTTTATTTAATTATAGAAAAGTGCCATATGATGATGCATGAAGGGGTAGTGTTGGGACACTTCATCTCTTATGCAGGGATTCAGGTAGATCTAACTAAAATCTAGGTAATTTTGGAAATTCCAACTCCATCAACTCAGAAAGAGGTAAGAAGTTTTTTAGGGCACGTCAGGTATTACAGGAGATTCATTAAAAATTTCTCTAAACTTGCCTCTCCATTGTTTTTTCTACTAACAAAAGATGTTGACTTTCATTGGACTGACAGCTGTGAATTGTCTTTTGCAGATCTGAAATAGAAATTGTCCACAACTCCCATCTTGAGAGGGCCCAATTGGACTCTGCCTTTTCAAATTTCTTCAGATGCCTCAGACACTGCAATCGGTGCAGTACTAGGGCAACAGGAGGACAAAGAACCCTACACTATCTACTATATCAGCAAGAACATGGCTCCTGCTGAGTTAAATTACACAGTTACTGAAAGAGAATTATTGGCAGTAGTTTATGCAATCCATAAATTCAGGCATTATGTAACTGGTTATCCCACTTTTATTCATACTGATCATACAACCATTAAATATCTAATGAATAAACCTATTACTAATGCCTGAGTGACAATACAGTTGTTAGTACTGCAAGAATTTGATATCACTATAGTGGATAAACCAGGAAAAGAAAATGTGGTTGTTGATTTTCTCTCAAGAGTACATATAAATGATGATAATTCACCTATAGATGATTCCTTTCCTGATGAACATTTGTTTGCAGTATCTGCTCACTCACCTTCATATGTAGACATTGCTAATTATTTGGTTGCAGGGAAGGTACCTCCACATCTATCTCCTCGAGAAAGAAGGAAGATTATTCAAAAGAGTGCTAGGTATAGTTGGATAGGAGGATACCTCTTCTACATAGGCCTGGACCAAGAAATCAAGAGATGTGTGAGGGATGATGAGGTTTATGATCTGCTGAAAGCTTTCCATGATGGCCCTTGTGGGGGTCATTTTGCTGATAAAAGGACCGGGCATAAAATTTTAAGGATGGGCTATTTTTGGCCTAGCATATTTCAAGATTCCAAGAAGTATTTCCAAGCCTCTGACAGTTGCCAACGCATGGGTCAGCCAACTCACAGGGATGAGATGCCTCTCCAGTCTTAGGTAGTGTTAGAGCCTTTTGAGAGACGGGCCATGGATTTTGTAGGACCCATTCACCCACCTTCCAATCAGAAAGTCTATATATTGGTCTGTACAGATTACATGACCAAGTGGGTGGAGGCAAAAGCACTTATCAGAGCCTCAGAAGAAGTTGTCTTATCATTCTTGTTTGAAGATATATTTGTTAGGTTTGACATTCCCCTAGAATTGGTAACTGATGGAGGACCCCCTTTCACATCATATAAATTTGAAGCTCTACTCAGTAAATATCATGTTTTACATAGAATAGCTTCTCCATACCATCCACAAGGCTATGGCCAGGTGGAAAGCACCAGCAAAGTTATCAAATCCATTCTTACTAAAACTGTGAGAGAAAATCATAGGGATTGGTTTGACAGATTGCATGAAGCTCTATGGGCTTACCAAACTACTTGGAGGAGAACAACTAGTTTTTATCCTTACGAGCTGGTATATGGAAAAGGCCATGTTTTCCCCATTGAATTTGAAATCAAAACCTTAAGAACTGCATTAGTAGTCAACCTCGACTTGACTATGGAATAGAAAGCCAGACTGCAGCAGCTCAACAAGCTTGATGAAAAGAATTTGGACGCCATCCATCAAACCATAGTGATTCAACAACAAAGAACAAAATGGCATGACCGAGTCATCAAGAAGAAATTTTTCCAGAAAGGAGATTGGGCTCTTTTGTATGATTCACGCTTTAAAGAATTTCAAGGTAAGATGCATACACGATGGCTAGGGCCTTACGAGGTAAACACCGTTTTTCCCAATGGGACAGTCCGGTTGATTACTATTGATGGATCTAATACATAGTTACATGCAAATGGTCATCACTTGCGTCTGTATCAGCGTCCACTGTCCAAGGCAGAATTCAAAACTAGATGTACAGTTGATATAGGTTATCAATTCTTAAATGGAAAGGAGCTTTCTCCTTCCCCTTCTAAACTTTAGGACTTCTTTTGCTCAGACCTTGTATATAAATAAACTCAACAAAATTTTCATTTCTCTGTTTTTAGTTGAAATTTCTCTCTTTTCTTTACTATGCTAATAAAGCTTTGAAAGGTATCAGTCGGTTATGTGTGTGTGGGTGGATTGATGAACAAGGAAGGTTGAGTAGCGCAAAATGATTCAAACGATTAGTTCATGGAAGTTGAAAAACTTCCTAGAAACTAAGTAATGTAGCGTTCAGCCGATTTCTATATTGTTACACCCCTTTTTCACTAAATTGGTCGATTTCCATGCTGTTACACCTTCTTCCAATAAATTGGTCGATTTCCATGTTGTTACACCTACCTCTGCCATTTTTGTCTATGAAATATAGAGAGACAAGGCAAGGCAACAAACATGGGTATATCGATACACACCTATGGCCCTTGACAACTTTATGTGATAACATTTGGCTCCACAGGGGATGGCATGCTCCCTGTGATCTACCAAGAATGCGCAGTTCTAGTGCCTTATCCATTGGGCTATGGAGTCTTCCATAAAAATAAAAATGAAAATAAAAATGATATTTACAATGACATGGTAAGCCTCTCATGGCTTTAAGTAACAAAATTCTTCAGAAAATGCCCATTTACAGGGCTACCAAAAATTTCAGCATCCTCCAAATCCCACAATTTGTAAGTGTTATTGGAAAAAACCTCTGAAATTTTGAACGGGCCAA
The DNA here is from genome assembly GCA_032191745.1 of Picea mariana. NCBI lineage: Eukaryota > Viridiplantae > Streptophyta > Pinopsida > Pinales > Pinaceae > Picea > Picea mariana. The sequence goes on along the minus strand of JASDQU010500957.1, from coordinate 17,881 downwards.
TCCATAAGGCCTCAAATGTACCATGCTTTCCCTTTTCTTGTTTAGATGCATCCCACTTGAGTACTAGATCTCCAAGCTGGAAATCATTTTTCCTTACTTTCATGTCAAAAGCCTGCTTGATCTTTTGTTGATGGTCATGGACTTTGTCCAGTAGTTGCATCCTGCCAAATATAATTTCTTTATACTAAATGCATCCTTCTAATGGGGGTGTGACTTGAGGATCTTCATCAGACAACTCAGCTTGTTGATTCTCTAAATAAATGTTGATGAAATTGACCCCCAAGGATTTATAATTAGATTCATCCAGCAACCTAGCTAAACCTTGACCTTTAACCAATTTTGTAGGCTTTATTTCAAGATAAAATTCAATGATCTTGGCAATCCACTTGCTCCTTCTTCCATCTATGTCAGGCTAAATGAGGATCGCCTTCACAGAAGTTGAAGGGACATATGCAATGAGCTTTGAATGTAACACATAAACTCTGAAATCTTTGAGAGCTTTAACCAACACATAGGCCTATTTTTCCATGATGTCATATTTTGTTTCAACATCTCTTAGTGCCCTACTGAAAAATGAAATGGGATGCTCTAACCCTTTAGCATTCTTCTGCAATAAAACAACTGCTACTATGTTAGATGAAGCAAAAGATAAAATAAGAAACTCCTTGGAGTAGTCAGGACTGATAAGCACATGTGCTTCATTCAAGGCCTTCTTTATCTGATTGAAAGAATTACGAGCTTCAGAAGTCCACTTGATCTCATTTCCCTTCCTCAGCATGGTTGTGATAAACTTTACCAGCTCAACAAAATTCGAAACAAACCTTCTCAAAAAATTAATCTTTCCCAAGAAGGATTGAACTTCTTTCTTGGATCTAGGGGGTGACAAATTTTGGATAGCTTCTACCCTGCTTGGATCAATCCTTACCCCCTCATCTGACACAATGTGCCCCAACAATTTCCCTTCTTTCATGGAAAATAATGAATTCTTTGGATTTAATGATAGACCAAACTTTCTGCATTTCAAAAATACCCTTCTTAAATGGTCATGATGTTCTTTATCATATTTTGAGAACATTGTTATGTCATCCAAATAAATGACCACAAACTTGTCCCTTTMTCYAATAAAAKCTATGTCCATGGCYCACTRAAAGGTTTCTMCTACATTCATCAATCCAAAGGGCATCTTAGCATACATGAATGTACACCATGGAACATTTTCCCTTCTTTCATGGAAAATAATGAATTCTTTGGATTTAATGATAGACCAAACTTTCTGCATTTCAAAAAGACCCTTCTTAAATGGTCATGATGTTCTTTATCAGATTTTGAGAACATTGTTATGTCATCCAAATAAATGACCACAAACTTGTCCCTTTCTCCAATAAAATCTATGTCCATGGCTCACTAAAAGGTTTCTCCTGCATTCATCAATCCAAAGGGCATCTTAGCATACATGAATGTACCCCACGGAGTGGTGAAGGTTGTCTTTTCTCTGTCTTCATGCAATACAAAGACTTGATTGTAGCCAGAAAATCCATCAATCATAGACATTATGGATGCCCCTATCACCCTCTGTAATATATGTTCCATTTTGGGCAAGGGGTAATTGTCTTTCATAGAGATTCTGTTTAGATTTCGGAAATCCACACAAAATCTGATTTCTTTATTTTTATTTTTCACTGGGACCAAGTTGGCCACCCATTCAAAATACCTCAAAGTAATGATAATCCGGGCATCCAAAAGCTCTTTTACTTCTTTGTCCATAATGGGCAGTAGCATAGGATTTATTTGTCTCAACTTCTTCCTAAATGGCTTGGACTCTTCCTTCAATGGGATCTTGTGCTCAATGATACTTGTGTCATATGTCTTGAGATATTCATATGTCTAGGCAAACACATCAACAAACTCTTTTAACAGCTCAACATATTCATCCCTTTGCTCTCTTGACAAGCTACTTGACAACTTGACAAATTTGGGATCTTTCCCTATACCAATATTTTACTCGGTTATATCAGCATTATCAGTTGAGCCTTTAACCTTTACTGCCACATCAATCCCATCGAACAACCTTTCTAAAGGAACTAGTCCCTTTGGAATGTGATTGCTAGGCAATTGAACAACATGATGATTGGCAATTTTGTTTAGAAAAACATCAGTATGAGGATTACTTTCATAATCATGATCTTGGTCAATATGTAATGCAAATAATTCATCAACAGACTCAAGAAATTTTTTGATCTCAAGATCATCCTCAAACACCTTCCAATGCTTGACATTTTTAGGTATAGAGGGTCTATATTTTACCTCCACATCATATTTGAGTTTAGGTGGCAGTGGGACTCTAAAATGGCTTGCTAAAATAGCCAAAGAATCACCCATGGTATTTTGCTTTCTTGGAATAAATGAAATGTTGAAAGCTAAGAAGAAACTGTCAATTAGGTCCCACACCTCATTTATGTAAGTTATAAGCCTAGGGTTCTTATCTTGATAAATATTTTTGATTTGAGGAATAATTATCTCTGCATCCCCAAATACTGATAGCTCTTCAATTCTCATGTCTTTCACATCCCTTGAACCCAAAACAAGAGCTTCATACTCTGCCACATTGTTGGTGGCTTCAAATTCCAACTTGTAAGAGATAGGTATAGTCTCTTGATAAGGTGAAACGAAGATTACGCCAGCACCAACACCTTCCTTAGAAGAGGATCCATCAAAGAACATCTTCCAAATAGGGGTAGTTGGAGGAGGAGTTTCACAAGACGTGATGGACTATTTTCTGATTTTAAGAGGGATTTGAGGAGCATCAGTGAATTGCAATATGCTGGATCCCAAATCGGTGTCAAGGAAAAAAATAGGATGGTTGGTTGGGTCTGCTTCATCACTAATGATGTAAGCCAATTGAGATTCCCTGTAAAGTCTTCAATGATCACCCCCAAATATGGGAATGGTGGCATATGTGAGGTCCATTTGTAAAGTTCCCCCAAGTATTTCTATCCAAGATCTTGACAATAGCATGCCAAACTTGGGGCGAACGTCATCCACTACAATGTCCATGACCACACTTTTCATGGGCAACTGAAATAAGGTCACAACCAGATATTTGATGACCCCAAGGCACTTCACTTTCATAGAGTCAAAGGAATATAAGTCATGGTAGATCTTTGTGATATCTAATCCAAGTTCACCCGAGACTGTTTTGGGAATGAGATTGTGAGATTCCCCTGAGTCTAACAAACAATTATGCAACACCTTATCATGTATATTCAGTGATGTATAGAAGGGAGGGGACTAATCGTTTCTATATTCTATCAAAGGACCTAAGATGACTGTTGGCTTGTTGGCTTTTCATCTTGCATATTTACTAAATCAGTGGATTTTGAGGAGGCTTTAGACAACAACACTTCGAAAAGACACTCTCTAAATTATTCAATTTTTATCAGTTCCAAAAATGGTACAGGGATCTTGATTTTTTTGGATCTCATTTCCAAAACTGAAGGAGGATGGAGATTTCAGAATCTCCTTGACTTTTGGGGTAGGATCCTCAATCAAAACTGGGGGATTTTGAGCATATTTTTTCTCGTTGCTTTCACAGCCTTGGCATAATTCTCTTCTTTTGAGGGCCGATCTGAAGCATTAGTCTTTTCCCCTTCTTTTTAGATCTAAGATTATATTTACTAATATTCTCTTTTTCCCTCTCTCCCTTATTTAATTCATTTATTTGATTATCCATCAAGGACTCTCCATATGCAGACTTGGTCAAGTGAGGGGATGGAGGGGTGTCACCCAAGCAATGGATTTCAGGATCATCTTCTTCATCCTCCTCATCTTCTTCATCTAAAAGGTTTTTTTGTAAAGGGGTTTGGATCCTTTGATCATCCCTTCCTTTGTTTCTGGGCTCTCTTAAAAGTATCTGATGAGCATTATTAGGTCTTCTGAAGGTACCTATGCTATTAGCGTTTTGAGTATTTATATAAGTCTATCTTGCTTCAAGTTTTACCTTCTCCATATCATCAAAAAGAGATTTTACTAATTTGGTAAGCTCATCATCCCGAGGGTGGGAAGCAGAGGAAGAGGTTGAAGTTTTAGACCTTCCCCTTCTTCTATCCCTGTCATCCTTACTCCTAAGCTCATCTACTTCCATAATATTGGATTCTACTTCAATGGCTACATCTTTCATATGAACCAAGGAGGTATCTCTCCTTTCTCTTAATAGGAGGCAGAAATCAGGGTCAAAAGAACTAGAATAAGTAATCTTTGCAGAGGTTTCTATAGGCTTAACCTCAGTGGGATTTTTTCTATACATTTTATTAAATATCTTCGAGAAGTCAGAAACAGATTCCCCTTCCTTTTTATTCATTGATCCAAACTCTATAATATAGTAAAGGAAATCCTTTCTATCCCCCCAATACTTTAAAAAGGCTTCATCTAGGGCTTCAATCCCATCAATATATCCAGGAGGAAAATCCCTAAACCACTTCCTATCCTCACCCTCAAGGATATGAAAAAAAATCATCATCCATGCATTTGCATCCATGATGACATGACAATCTGTAAAACTGTAAAAGGATTCAAGGTGTTCCTCCACAGTTATGTCTCCCTCGCCTGTGAACTTGGGTAACTGCTTAAGGTAGCCATACGCTGGGAGGGAATTCATATGCTGAGGCAAAACAAGAGGGACATACCTAGCAGCTATTATAGCTTCCATCCTAGTTATTGGGGGATTGGATCCTACCATTGGAGTGTGAAATAGAGGAGAACCAGGAGGAGATGGGTTTTGGACAGGAGAGATTGGGGTTGTGCTTCTGGGAGAAAAAGGAAAAGGTTGAGAGTTAGGAGATAAAGATGAGAGGATAGAGGTAAAATAGGTTTCCCCTTCTGTAACTGCAACAAATCTAATAGGAGGAGGGGTAGGAAAGTCTTCTAAGGTCAAATCTCTCTCCTTCCACTTCACAACTTCGGGGGAGAAAGGGGTGTCAAATCTCTCTCCTTCCAAACCAAGAATAGGAGGGGAGAAATCAGCAGGAAAACTCCCCAAATTTAAATTTCTTGAAACTCCAACAATTTGTATAATAGGAGAATCAAAAATAGTTACTGGAGTTTGTAAAGAGGTATTATGGAAATTATCAGAAAAACTTGGTACAACAGTAGAGGTACCTTTTTATTAGTCTTTTCCTTTCTGATAATTTCCTCTGGGTTAGCTTAAGACGTTGCTAGAGGCAACAGTGAAGTGGACCTTGTGTGTTTGCCTTTAGGAGGTAGAACTGAAGAAGTGGAGTCGAAATAGTGGAGTTTCTAGGTGCAAGTTGAAATCTTGAATGGTACTGATATCTGATGCACCTTCAGAATCAGATCTTCTTTGTCATTCTATCCCAGGGAAATGTTTTCGATTTGTTCCCCGACACAACGATGCCAGAACTATTAGCACTAAAAGTCACCTCTGGATTGCAACAGAGGTAAGCCCAATACCCATCAGTTTTACGGTAAAATGTAAATGAGTTTTAGGTGGTTAAATGGAGAAGACTCAATGAAAAATAACGTTCTAACTCAGAAATATGGACTAGCATGCATACGCGATTGAGGTCCGTAATCAAATTCAGTCAGTAAGTTGGAGTAAGGGTGAATAGAGGGAAGACTTTGATGAGGAGAGTGTAGAGGTCTGCTATGGACATCAGGTCTTCCAGCAGCCTAAGTAGGAAAAACTTAAACACAATATCCCCTTGAATTCAAGTTTCAAAGAAACTAAAAGAAATCATAACAGTACTATAATAAAAAATTCATCATAATACAGTTATAATAATTCATGTGAATCAGTCATTCACAAAATCTCTCAATATCAGAGGCAAATAAGATGGAGTAAGAAAGTTGACTTAGATTAACCAAGATGTCTAAAAAACAAATACATAACCAGAGAACCAGTGTTCTTCATAAAACTATTACAATAGCAGGGAGCCTAGCTCAACCATTTGACCTTAACAAAATATCAAAACTGCCTATATATACTAAAAACTATTGGAACTACCAAGAGTGTGATTGGAACCCTGCATACAAATTTTCCATTCAGCGCCCGCTCTTTCAGATTGTGCAGGTCTTCTCATGTCAGATGTGAGACAGGTGTAGTTATGCATTTTATAGGAATATCCATCCAGGAGGAGGCTTCAGGTGGTCAGTCTTCCTTAATGGTTGCTCTCTGCAACGCTTTCCATTTATGGGGTGAGACAAGGTCTCAACTACCACCCCTATCTTCAATAACTTCCTCCATTGGGATCAGGATGAGGCCTGACACCCATGAATGCTTTCTAGGCGGTGCCCACGACTTCTTCAAGTCAATCCTGATGCCTTGAGGCTTTGCAAATCCTCGTGAAATCGACACCCTTTCCTTCATGTCCCAGAGCTCTTGGTGCTATCCTCTTCATAATGTGACACAAGCCACAACCTGGTGCTCAGTTCCCGAGTGCTTCGCAATTTCACATTTTGGGAATCTCCACTCCACTTGATTCCAAGTATCGCGATGCAAGAACTTGCGAAATGGCCTTTTCAGATCAACGGTTAGATCTGCTATGCATTCGACGGCCGAGATTACTTCCTTGAAGACCTGAGTCACCAATCATGCATTGAGTGCTTACGTTTATTCTTGGGCCCACCTCCTATGTGACCTCGGGCTATGACCATGGGCCTAATTCCTGGGAATTTTGAGTGCTTGCACCATGCTCCATTCTAAGACCCTTGATTCGCAAAATCGTGACTTCTCGGATCAGGTGCCACACATCCCTCTGAATCGGACGGTCCCTACTAATTTCGGGTTTCGGGAGTTCGGACCTTTGACGAACAAATTTTAACAACATTTCGGACTCCTGATTCCCGTGATTATTTTCTACCATTTATCTCTCCTAATGAGATCTACAGCCTAGATTTAAATCTTTTCTCAACCTTTTCGACTTAGTGTTCATGGTTGCGGTCTTTGTAAACAAAGACTTGGGCGATGGTGTCGAGCTCGGGAAAACAGAAAAATCAATGACCAAAACAAAAGAGATAAGTGCTCATATTTAGGGTAAAGCAGAGAGCTTCAGGCCAATACCTTTCATGAAAGACCTCAAGTGAAACCAGGTCACCCAATTAACAAAAGGGAAAGACTTGAAGACCTGGCCTGTGAAAGATAGAGAAACAAGGCAAGGAAACAAACATGGATTTATTGATACACACCTATGTCCCTTGACAACTTTATGTGATAACAAGCTCTATTCAACAGAGGATCTACTCTTCCAATTTCATATTGTTTTATCAGGCGTTGTAGTTCCTGCATAACTCTTTCATCTTTAATAAAATTGATACAAGTATACAAGAAGTCCACAATCTTTCTTACCTCTTTTCCCTGTCTAGGTAGGGCAGACTGATCAAATGCTAGAGGCATTTAACATTCCCTTAATTCCGGTTGTGCCCTAGATGAAGAAGCCTATTCACCTACAAATTCTCTTCTTACTTCTTTAAAAGTATGTTTTTCTTTCCTGGGATCAAACAATGGCATCTTCTCTGAAGCTCTTCTGATCCCTGATCCATCTGTAGTCTTTACTGGGGTCACCCTGTCTTCTCCTATGGAAGTTCCTCCTCTAGTAATGACAATGACTTTGGGATCCTCACCGTGAGGTTTAGCTGACATTAGCTAGAATTGTTGGTTTCCACCCCGTATTTCTAGAACTTTGGCTAACAATACTAGACAGTCTTCAATGACATGATCAAACGAATTAAAGTAGCTGCAAGTGGTGCAAGGGTTCTGACAATCCCTTGCCAAATGACCTGGCTAGGAACAATTATAGCAAATAATTTGACCTTGACCTCGACCCATGCCTCCTCCTCTTCCTCTTCCTTTGAACCCACCATGAGGATTGAAGTTTCCTCTTCTTGGGGAATTGAACTACGCAACATTTCCTTCTTGTTGTAACTCTCATTGAACTCTATATGCATCCCTTGACATTTCATGCATGAGTTCATAATCCCTACAATCCTTCTCATCATGCCCCACAGATTTGAATAATGTACAATAAATATTGGTGGGTGTCTAGACATATTTCTGCATATAATAACATTCACTAGGGTGATGTCTAGTTCTACATACCTCACACCATGTTAAAGTAGTCTTCTTCAAAGGGTTAGGAGCTCTAGAGGCCAAGTATTCATTAAATAAAGGACAATGCTCTTTGTCATGGCCCTCTTCTTTACATATGATACACCATATGTCTTCTCTTTTCTCCTTTCCTTCATCTTTCTTCATGTCTTCAACCTGTAAAGATAAACTAGTTAATTGATTCAAAATCTGACTCATACCTGGACTAAATTCTCCTACAGGGGTTGCTTCTAGTTTCATGGGAATCTCTAATGCCTCAGCTTGTGAAGCGACCTTCTGTTGCATCAAAGGAATTCTAATGTGTGGCAGGAGGGCAACGATGAACCATTCCTTATGTTGTTCGTTGAGAATCTAAAAACTTAAATGGCATGTCAAGGTCTTAAACCTCTGATCAAATTCCCAAATAGGTTCAGTCAC
>JASDQU010500956.1:25318-38626 GCA_032191745.1 Picea mariana | reverse complement strand
CCTTTCAAGATTGCTTTTGTCTTAGGTACAAATTCTTACATTTTAAAAGATTTACAAGAGCGATTTTTTTCCTACAACACTAACGGTTCTCACTTAAAGAATTACATGGAACCAACTTGAAAAGCTCTGACGTTGTCTGGATTCTCTGTATTTTAGTAGTCTAGCTATGTTTTCAATTTTTTCTATTTCTATTTTCTACTTACAATATTTGATTTATGTTTTCTGTATTAAGCATTTCCTACTGCTTTCACTTTTCTGTCACTTTATTTCTGCTATTTTAATTTTTTGCAATTTTATTCTATTAGATTTTTCATTTTGTCATCTTTTTTAGTTTCAGTCGAGAATAAGGTGTTGGATCAATTATGCCACAGTGACACTCCTATGAGATATTGTTAGTAAATAACAATCAAGCTTACATGACTGATATGATATTTCCCCTAAGGACACACTCAAAGTTTTTATCTACTTTCACTGTTGTCTTATAGAGAGACTAGTTATCTCCCGCTTCTTCTTTCCATTTCTTCATCCATTTGAGAAATAAAAGAGCGGATCCATTAATTTTTATTCCCTTAAAATAATATCTGATTATGGTTGAATGTTTATGTATACAAGGATAAACCGCCTCATTCTTAACATTTTTCATAAGTTATTCCCAAATTCCCGGTCATTTTTCCATTAAATCCGCTCACTTCTCCCTGTTGCATAATCATTCTTATTACCTCTTCTGAAATTACTATTCTTGGTTTGCAGAACCATGAGTTCTGAGTCCTGAATCTGTTGACAACAAATTTCCCTGGGGAGTCGCCAGTTTGTTGATGATTAAAATCGCAACGAATTTTTTTTCCGCAAAGTGTTGTTGAAGCCTATTATTATAATGCTAAATAATACTAGTAGGTGGGAATCCCTTGTAGATTGGAGATCAAGTTTGGTTCTTATTTGATGTTATTCTCTTTTTCGACACTACTTACATGGATGATGACATCTTATTTTTATTGAATGACAGATCAGGTGTATCATACATGTTTCTTTTGCTGCTCCAGGCTCAAGGTTTTATGTTACAACGACCTAGGTTATTCATGGTCACCATTGTTGTCTATTATTGGATCTATTACTTCTGACACCTGCAACATATTTATGTTAGTAACAACAATAAAGGAAAATTAAGAGGAGATTAAGAAATATAAACAAAAATGCAAAGGGAAGAAATTATTTTATACTGACATGATACACTATAAGCATTAAAAGGATCATGGTAAATCCTAGCTAAAATATGATAGCCATATGATTTATTCAAGTTGGCATGCACAATTGAAATGGTAATATGTGATGTGGGTGGTGCTCTTGGAAATTAAGGGTTGTTTTTTTTATGCATGGCTCAGATTGGATGATTTATTGAGTTAATAGATGGTGTGTACTAAGAAATTAGATGAACTTGAGTGTGGAGGTGACGCACATTTATTGCACAACTCGACCAACTCGACTATTGTTTAACCTTGTTGTTGTGGTTATGCTCTAATTTCTTCGCAGAGAGGAACAACTCGACCAACTCACATTTTAAGGTGTTTGATTATAAGTATGTCTTTTTTGTCCATTCATGAGTCTTATCTGGTTATGAAATGGATATTGGCTCAGGTGTATTAGTTTGTGCTTTTCTTAAGTATTGCAACTGTGTAAAATTGTGATTTTTGGAATGAAGTGTTGATGGTTTTCTCTGCATTAATGTTGAATTCATAGTCTTATCGGTCATCCTGGGTTTTAGCAACCATAATGTTTCTATGTTTGTTTAAATGGAGGGTATTTGTTTGGTCTTGGGTGGCTGGTTGTCTTCATGCATTCATATCGTTGTATCCATTCTTTGGGTTTTGTGGGTTTTTATGGTTGGAAGCATTCTGTGTCATTGCGTTTTTTTCACTTGGGCATTGGTTTTTTTCACCACTAAAGGTCGCGCAGTGGGTTTTTTTGTTCTACTCTGCGTGTGTTAAGTATAATTTCCAGGCCGAATTAGATCCTTACTCTTCTTCTCATAGCTCTCCTATCATGGGATTCGTCACCTTGTCCATGAAGTAAATTGTGATGTTCTTTGTGTTTACACCGTCAATCTCAGAGGTTTTTACCATAGAGAAGAGTCAATTCTGCCCTCCTTGTGTTGGCCATGGAGCAAACCTGTAACCCCTCCATTATGAGGGTTGATAGAGAAGACCATCAAGTTTGTTGTTGGTTATGTTTAATTGGTATGTTCTGTCGAAAAATTTGAGTACAGGCTCGCCCAATTGGTTATTTGACAATCGTGTTGGTTTTCGTATCTAGTCATTTCCTGTGTTATTATAATGGATACACCCTGCACGGTTATTTGGACATATCAAATACATAGTAACCCTCCTAGTGTTTTGATAACCCAGTATTTCTTTGATTGAGTGGGTCACAACATTGCTTCGTTGTTCCAATAGTTCAAGTATAATCACAGCATTGAATTGGTTATTGAATATTTGGGTTGATACATAGTCATTGTCTTTTGCATTGAAAATTATTGGGATGCTAAATGCGGCCTTAGTTACAATTTTTTATTAATGCACGCGTGTAATGCATTTGTATGTGTGGTGTTCCTACACCACGAATAATGGTCATTGTAAGTATGATTTATTTTTTTTTGAGGGCCAAATGGTTATGGCAACCAGGATGACTGTAGAAAATCTATCTGTTGTCTGTGATATGGTTATTTGACTGCATCATTAAGGATGATCTTGTGTTTTACACATCATGGTTGATTGTAGTTTGTTTATTTTGAAGCAATACTGTATTAAATGGATAGCTAACCATGATGGATCAAGTTAATACTATGACTATGTGTTTAGAAGTGTAAAATGGAAATGTTGCATCATCCTGTTTTTGAGTGGCTGCCACTGTGTATGATATGGATATTTCAGGTTGCACACTCAGAGATAGTCATAGAGTTTTAAACCTAGCCTTGTTTCATTTCTATTATTTGTATCAAATATGCTTTGTTGCCTCATTGTGTTGGATAAAAAAACCAACTTTTTAAATATTTAGAGTCAACAAAAAATTTGGACCTACATAGTCACAGAAATGAAATTGTGTTTTGTCCAATGGTTGTATACTTCCTAGTTTAACATGAGCTTAAATCGATCATTGTGTTTACTGTCCATTGGGTGTGTTAAATGAATTTCATCTACAGTGAAAAGCATGACTGATGTGACAGTATGACCATGGTGCAGTTTGATTATTAAACAAGTGTAGAGACATAATCAAGCATGATTTTATGCTCGCATTTGATGAGAAAAATGAAAGTAATTGACTATGTATTTTTTTGGAAATTTCTTATGGATAAATGGGATAAAACAGATCTCCCCTAGAGATTTTTGTGGAATGCATACTATTTTGATTGAGTGGTACTGTGTAAATATTTGGTTATGAACAGTGAACTAGTTAATATACAATAGTTTTTATTGGATCACAATGGTCATTTGGTTGGTGTATTTCCTTTTTTAGAATGATTATATGGATTACATAATTAATTTATTAACAATACCCACTCTCATTCCCCAACATTTTTTTTCTCTTTTCGCTAATTAAAACCCCATCGCCTTCCCATATTCATTTTTCACTCCCTCTTCTAAAATTGATTATAGTCAAGAAGATTATGTATTGAGGTAGTTGGCAGTAGCAGTGTCTTGGATGAATTACAATGATGTTTATTTTGGTTTACAATTGATTTTTGTTGTCTTTGAGAAGTAACTATATTTTCCCCCCTCATCATATCATGTTTCGCTCAATACAAACCCCTCACATATCCCTGGACCTTTTATTCACCCCCTGCTCATTGATAGAGAATTAACAATTTGTATGGATTGGATTACATGAGTCTGATATATTGTTGAGCCAAATCCATTTCATATTTTTAAGGAGTTATCATGTATGCTTATTTAAAATATTATTTACTAATCAATCATGCATACAAGAATGATCTATTCAAATAAAATACTGAAAACTGAGGCCTACTATGCCTCTGTCAAAGAGAAGGTTGCTCCTACCCCTCTCACATCTTCAAATAACTCTGGTAAATTTGTGTCCTCCTACTTGCATTGAAAAGAAGATTTATCTCATATGACCAACAATATGAGGCTTAAGGATTCCACACAACCTAAGGTAGGTTCAAAAGGACTAAAATATAATAGCATCAACGAGGGAAAGATTGCCTCACCAACCGGGAAATATGGATTTTAATTTTTTTTTTATTATTGTTGATGACAGTTGACTTCAGAGCTTCGTATGGCATGCTTTTGGATGTGTTGGTAATATGTTTCAGAAATAATTGCAAACATTATTGAGATAAATTTCCAATGTTAATATGATGATGAGAGTCACAAGGAGGTGTGTTTTTTCTTAATTGACTAGTATGTTATGATTGTTAAATACTAATGGGAGTCACAAGGGGTCCCACCTACTAGTTATTATTTAACTATAACCCTTATTATGATTATTACCTTCCCCCCTAACTAAATTTTGTTGATTCTTTTAATTAAATTAACTAATGATTTGGTTCAACTACTTCAACCAATTCTAATTTGTTTAAAAGAAAAAGGAAAGGGAGGAACAAGAGGAGGACAGAAGCAGACTAAGGTTTCCTCTTTGAGTTTATGTTGATATAGTTCAGTTTTCATTCATTCATATATTCATCGCAATCCTAGTTATCTTTTATGACAGTAGGGTCTTATTGTAGACATCAATATTCAGGGCTGAATCAATTCATTCGGACACTTGTTTTTCAGAGGTGTTGATCAATCTTTGATAGTCTATGTAGACTTGTCTGTTTCTGAATTAGTTTTCATGACTGACAAAGGCTATTGTGCATAGTCGAGTGGACATCAATCTATGGCAAGTTGACCCATCTTTTAGAGTTCAGTTTTGGTTTTCTGTCAGATATCCTTTTGTATGTTCCATCGAGGATGTCTAAGTTTTACTTTGGCCTAGGTTTTCTGTATGAGATTTTGTAAAGAAAATGACTCTTTGGTGAATTGGAATGAAATAAAGGATTTATTTATGTCCCATCTGTATTGATTTTCATATTGGTGTCCTTACTTCTGTCTTTACATTCATTTCAACAAATGTTATATTCAGAAAATTACATAAAAAGTAAATTCCCAACAAGCTTTTTTATTGATAAAAGAGTAGCCTAAGCACTAATAATTAATACTTGTGAGTTAGGATGTTATTTTTGTTGGCTATAAACGTAGGGTGATATTCACGTCTATTTTTATTTAGCCAAGATGAATATGAAAATGCTTGAGTAACATCATTTCATATATTTTCCTCAACAAATCTCTTTATTTCTCTCTCTACAACCCCCCTCCCTACATCATAAGGAAATAAATGGCCTTGACCTAGACATAGAAAGACCTATACCATGACCTAGGCATATATGATGACCATGATGTATACCATGACATAGAACTAGACCATGAACTAGACCATGAAATCAAGCTAAAGATAGATTTAGACCATGACCTAAACCATCTAGCTCCATCTAATCCTAGGAATAACCTATACTCAAATGTTAACCCCCTCCACACTCGATCCCTAATGAACTATGAATATACCTCTTGTTAATGGCCCCAAAACCATTGCACCCACATCACCTACATGTTGGTTCTCTAACCATTGCTTTATGGTTGAAAACACTTTCAATCCTAACCCCTTACGTCCTAGTTGTCCCCATACCCATACACATATTTACTCATAAAGATGTTTGGTATATAATAAATTCTATATCCGTTGCATTAAGAGCGTACACACACTCTTGTGACTTGATAGCCTTGTAGTTGTTGCTTGTTTATGCCCAACAAGAATGTGTGTGAGCTCATAGAATGCGCACACGCTATAGTGTGAATGCATTCTAGCAACGCATGAAAATTCCTACTGGGATTTTTTTGGTGCCAAGAACACTCCACTACTTCATCTCTCTCAAGCTATAAAAATATTTCCTGACATCTGCACACAAACATAACACGCAAAAACATGTTTTTATTATTTTAGTGTTGTTGTTTGATTCATAGACAGTTTTTTGCTATTGCAATACCATTGTGTGAAGAATTGGAATACAAATTTGTCCAAGTGGAATTGGAATTATTGTTTGTGTCTTCTTGGAATTGGAAGACAATTTTTTCCAAGTGGAATTGGAATTGTTGTTTGTGTGTTCTTGGAATTGGAAGAAAAATTTGTCCAATCAATTTTTAGCAACATCACAAGGAAACATTGTTTTCTACAACAAACTTCACACCTCATGAAATGAAATGTCAAAAAACTTATAAAGTATTCTCATAGACAAGATAACCTCGACATAGGTGGCCCAACAAATTTGTGGGCCTTCACTTGTAGGCTATCTCTTTCTGACATGAATTTAAATGGAGCAGTTAAGGGACCAATACATGATTTCTAGCATGAGAACATTAGGCCTTCTTCCAACCAAAAAGATGTACTAAAATTGATAAGGGGATCTAGGGAATGAGAACCCCATATTAAACACATTCTTTACACTACATAGAAAAAATTGTATGATAGATTTGAGACAGTACATAATGCACTTAACTTGGGCCAAAGATCTTTCCATAAATGCAAGGCTTGGTATGCTCGAATAAACACAATTCATAACACATGTTGTTTTAGATATCACATTGGATATGGTTATTATTATGACACACACACACATATTTTTCATGTTTTGAATAACACTCTTTTGCATGAATACTCAGTTATATTTTCGATGTCATCATCTATACATTTTATTCACAACATATTGTGTATAAGACCAAAGGGTTGTACATTTTATCAAAAATATTTCTTAGATGGGACATGCCCAAGGTGCAGTGGAATGAGATTACTGAGAAAGTGCATCCATGTAAGTGATGAGTATGAATTAGGGAGGAAGGATGTTTCCTTACAAAGCTTTAAATATGTCGCATATGATATTGATGGAGGATAGGAAAGAAAAAATAAATAATTGGTGACTTCATAGGTATGAGGATGTGAGTTCATGAAGGACTTCGTCGAAAATACATGAGATTATGTTAAACATGTCCATGTGGATCAATGGTAGGATAGACATTTTAGAATATGCAAAGATACATTTCCCATTGGTACTGTGTTATTAGTGGTTGATTTTGCAAATAACTACACCCTTTAACCTCAAAATGAGATTCAAAGCCAATATTATCACTCATAGTAGGTCAACATAATGCTACACATCAAATACAGGCATGGGATATATAGTAAACAAGAAAACAAATTTATATTGAAGGAGTGTCACTTCTACATAAGTGATGATCAGTGCCATGACTTAGCCTATGTATAAAATTGTGTTCAGTTTTTTTTCAATCACCATAAGCAGAATACCATACAGATGGATCAACATTAGATTTAGTCAGATCATTGCACATGCCAATTTAAAAATGCTCATGTATTTCAATGGTTGTGTATGTTTTACAAAAAACTCAAGGTACCACACATTTGGAACTATTTTGAGTCTTAGCACGGGAAAGGGGAGCATGATGGAGTAGGTGCATGCATAAAAAGACCGTTACATGGGAAATAAATGAATTTCACAACTACTTCCCTCATTCGATATGTGAAATCCATTGTTGAATGGTGTTCTTCAGTAATGGGAGAGGGAACAGGAACCCATGAAGACCAGTCACACATGAAATTACATGTATATAGATATTTTTGGTAGGTGGTCGATGTAGATCGATCGAAATGGTATGAATGAAAAATAATCTAGGGAACTCGTGGATTCCATTCATTTAGAATATCAGACAATGCAATAGTTTAGATATGGACAAGACAAATCTCTTTCTTTTATGTTCCATGTAGTAGTAATGAATGGGATGATTGTGAATCGATTCACTGGGTTGATAGATGGGATTGTGTATCAATCTCCACTAGTCAATGTATAACTATGGAATTATCTAAGTTGGAAGACAACCGATCAAGTATTTCAATAGATTATGAGCATGTCCCGGATCTTGTACTGCTAGGTTTGTTGAAAGATTTTATTAAATTTTGAATAACTAGCATAAATGTTTTATGCTTTGGTCAAGTAGTCGACTCACATGTTGGCACTCCAATATTTTAAGGGAACATATACGTAGTGGTTTCCCTGAGAGATAATGAATGGGGAATTAATTATCGACTGACACGTTGCTTAAAGGGAAAGTGGACCCTCAAGCAATCAGTAACAAACTCCAAAGGAATTGAATTTCCAATTGGGTCAATCGTTATTAAGGGAGAATATTTGACACAGGAAGAAAGAATAAAAAGGAAAGGTAGTTATGTATTTCAATATTATAAAGCAATTCAAGTCATATAGAACTTTACGAACTTGGTTGTCGGTACAAACCTCCAACTACAAATAATGCCAAGTAAGAACTCATCAAAGGTATGCTACTTGTTCCCTTACTTTGAACACGTGAAGTTAATGGAGACCTTTAATTTTAGAAGTGATATCGATGGCCTACTTGAATGACCATAGGTATGTAAAAGTAATAATTAAACAAATATTTCATATTTATGAATTATTGAAAATTTGGCTTCTTTTTATGGTTTTTATGGTATTGTTTTATTGGTTCATTGAAATGCCATGCCTTTCCTTTATTTCACTTGCCATGCCATGCCATTCATTTCCTTTCCTTTCCATGCCATCCCTTGCCTTTCCATGTGTTTCCTTTCCTTTCCTTCACCTTCCATGCCATGCCTTTCCTTCACCTTCCATGCCATGCCTTTCCTTTCCTTAACTTGCCATGCCTTGTCTTATATCACTTTCCAAGCCACGCCATTCCTTTCCTTATATCACCTGCCATGCCATGTCTTTCCTTATATCACCTACCATGCCATGCCTTTCCTTATATCACCTGTCATTCCATGCCATGACTTGCCTTTCCTTGCCATGCCATGTCATCCCATGCCATTCCTTTCCTTTCCATGCTATGCCTTTCCATTACCTTCACTTTCCATGATATTCCTTTCCTTTCCATGCTATTCCTTTGATTTCCTTCACTCAACATTCCATTCCATTCCATTCCTTGTTTTTCCATGTCATTCCATGCCATGTATTTCCTTTCCATGCCATGAATTTCCTTTGCATTCAATGCCATGCCTTTCCTTGCATTTCCAATTCATGCCTTGCCTTTCCTTTCCATGGAATGTCATGCCTTTCCTTTCCTTCACGTTCAATGCCATTCCATGACATGCCTTTCCTTACCATGCCATGCCATGTCTTGTATTTCCTTTCCATGCCATGCCATGTGATGCCTTTCCTCTCCTTTCCATGTCTTGTCTTGCAATGCCATGCCTTGCCATGCCATACAATGTCTTTCCATCTCTGACATTTACTTGTCAGGCCTTTCCTTTCCATTCAATGCCTTACCTTGCCATGCCATTCCATTCCTTACCTTTCCATGCCTTGCCTTGCCTTCACTTGCAATTAAATTCCATTCCATGCTTTGCCTTTCCATTCCATGTCATGCCTTTCCTTTCCATGTCATGTCTTTCCTTTCCTTCCCTTGCCTTCCCATGCCATGCCTTGCCTTGCTAATCCATGTCTTTTCCTGCCTTTCCATGCCATACCATGCATTTCCTTGCCTTCACGTTCCATAACATGTCATTCCATTCTTTTACTTGCCATGCCATGCCTTGTATTTCCTTTCCATGCCATGCCATCCATTTCCTTTACATGCTATACCATGCCTTTCTTTGCCTTCACATTCCATAACATGCCATTCCATGCCTTTCCTTGCCATGCCATGCCTTGTGTTTCCTTTCCATGCCATGTCATCCCTTTCCTTTCCTTTCCATGCCTTGCATTGTCTTTCCATGCTATTCCTTGCCATGCCATGTCATGTCTTTCCTTTCCTTTCCATGCATTGCCTTTCCTTTCCATGACTTTCCTTTCCTTGGCATGCCATGACTTTCCTTTCCATGCCATGCCTTGTCTTTCCTTTCCATGTCTTTCCTTACCATGCCTTGCCTTACAATTCCATGCCTTTTCATACCATGTCATGTCTTTCATTTCCTTTAAATGCCTTTCTTTGCCTTGCCATGCCTTTTCATGCCATGCCATGCCTTTCCTTGCGATGCCTTGTCTTTCCTTCACTTTCCTTTCCATGACATGCCATGCATTTCCTTGTCATTCCTTGCACTGCCTTCACTTTCCATGCCATGGATTTCCTTTCCATTCCATTCCATGCCTTGCATTTCCATGCCATGCCTTGCCATGCCTTTCCAATCCATTCCTTGATTTTCCTTTCGATTCCATGCCATGCCTTTCCTTTCCTTGTCATCCCATGCCTTTTTTTCCTTGCCATGTCATGCCTTTCCATTCCATGTCATGCCTTGTCTTGCAATTCTTTCCTTTCCTTTCAATTCTTTTCCTCGCCACTCCATGCATTGCATTTTCATGCCTTGCCATGCCATGCCTTTCCATGCCATGCCTTTTGATGTCATGCCATGTCTTTCCTTGCCTTTCCATTTCGTGCCATGACTTTCCATGCCAAGACATGCCTTGAAGTTTCAAGCCTTACATCTCCTTCACTTTCTATGTCATGCCATGCCATGCCTTTCCTTTCCATTCCATGTCATTCCTCACCATGCCTTTCGTTGCCATGTTGTTCCCTACCTTGACTTACCAAGACATGCCTTGCCTTTCCCTTCCATGACATGCCATGCCTTTCCTTGCCATGCCTTACCTTTCCTTCACATGCTATGTCATATGATTCCTTCCCTTACCTTTCTATGACATGTCTTTCCTTTCCTTGCATTGCCTTGCCTTTCCATGCCATGCCTTGTCTGGCCTCTCCTTTCCAAGCCATGCCATGCCTTGTCTAGCCTTTCCTTTCCAAGCCACACCATGCCTTACCACACCATGCCTTGTCTGGCCTTTCCTTGCCAAGCCATGCCATGCCTTTCCATTCCATTCCATGCCTTACCTTTCCATGTGTTTCCTTGCCTTCAATTTCCATGCCATACCATTCCATGCCATGCCTTACCTTTCCTTGAGTTTCCATGCCATGCCATTCCATGTCGTTCCTTTCCTTTCCAAGCCATGCCATTCCATTCCATGTCATTCATTTCCTTTCCAAGCCATGCCATGCCTTGCCATTCCATCCCATGCCTTGCCTTGCCATGTCATGCATTTCCTTGCCTTTCCATGCCTTTCCTTTCCATGCCTTGCCTTTCCATGCATTTTCTTGCCATGCCTTACCATGCCCTTCCTTTTCTTCATTTTCCATGTCATTCCATGCCATGCCTTGCCTTTCCATGCCATTCCATGCCTTTCCATTCCATGCCATTCCATGCCTTTCCTTTCCATGCCATGCCTTGCCTTGTCTTTCCATGCCATGCCTTGCCTTTACTTTCCAATCCATACCTTTCCTTTCCTTTCCTTTCCATGCCATGCCATGCCTTTTGTTGCCTTCATGTGTCATTCCATTCCATGCCATGCCTTTCCTTGTCATGCCTAGCCTAACAAGGTGTTAAATTGGAAAAGATATGTAATAAGCAGTAAGAAAAAACCTAGCGTCGAAGATCCTCAAACAAACAGTTGTTTGGGAAACAAAATGACAGTGAACAAGCCCCACTATCTGAAATCCAATGCCCTAGATCCAATGCAACTAATGGTTCATCCATCTGAGTACTGGTTTGATTTTTATTGCGAGTTGTAACTCACCTCCTCAAGCCATTCAGGAACATGTCAACAATTTGAACCTGGGGCATAAAATACAAATTGAGCAGCATAACAGAGTTTTGTAAGCTCCCACACATCTCCTTTTCCAAGGCCCATGTGACTACACTACCCACAATTTCCCGACATAGTGTACTTCAAAATCGACATGTTGTTCATAAATTTCATTATGCCTCATTGAGAAAAACCCTAGTGTTGAAGAACCTTTAACAAATGATTTTCCATTCAATTGAATGAAAACGGATGGGCCCCACTAGATAAAACCTGGTTCCTCAGATCCAATGGAATTGATGATTCATCCATTTGAGTAATGATTTTTGTTTTATCATGAGTTACAAATCAACTCCTCGAGTCATTCAGGGACATGTCGACAATTTGGTCCAAGAGCATAAAATCCAAACCAAGTAGCATAAAAAACTTTTGTAATCTCCCACACATTTTTTTTTCCAAGGCCCACATGACTACACTACCCATAATTTCCCAGCATATTGTTCTTGAAAATTGACCTCTCATTCAAAAATTGCACTATGACTCATTGAGAAAAAAACTAGTGCTAGATATCCTCCAACAAACGATTTTCTAGTCAAAGGAATGACAATGTATGGGCCCCACTAGCTGAAACCTAGTTCCTTGGATCCAATGCAACTGACGTTTCTTCCATTCAAGTCCCAATTTGAGTTTTATCGTGAGTTGCAACTTGCCTCCTCAATCCATTCAGGAACATGTTGACAATTTGGTCCAGGGGCATAAAATCCAAACCAAGCAGCAAACAAAGTTTTGTAATCTCTTGCACTTATGTTTTTCCAAGGCCCATTTGATTACCCTACCCAAAATGTGTCAGCATAGTGTTCTTAAAAATCTAGCTCTCATTCAAAAATTTTACTATGCCTCGTTGAGAAAAACCCTAATGTAAGAGATCCTCCAACAAACAGTTTTCTAGTCAATGGACTGAAAACATATGGGCCCCACTAGTTGAAACATGATGCCTCAGATCCAATGCAACTGACAATTCATCCATATGAGTCTTTGTTTGATTTTTATTGTGAGTTGCAAGTCGCCTCCTCAAGCCATTTAGGGACATGTCGACAATTTGTTCCAGGGGCATAAAATACAAACTGAGCAACATAATGAAGTTTTGTAATATCCCGCATGTCTCTTTTTCCAAGGCCCTCGTGAATACACTACCCACAATTTCTTGATATATTTTTCTTGAAAATCAACCTCTCATTCAGAAATTGCGCCATGCCTCATTGAGAAAAACCCTAGTGTCAAAGATCCTCCAAAAAAGGATTGTCTAGGCAATGAAATGACAATGGATGGGCCCCACTAGATGAAACTTGGTGCCTTGGATCTAATGCAACTGATCATTCATCCATCTGAGTCCTGGTTTCAATTTTATCGTGAGTTTAAACTCGCCTCCTCAAGCCATTCAGGGACATATCGACAATTTGGTCTAGGGGAATAAAATCCAAATAGAGCATCATCACAAAGTTTCATAATCTCTCGCATGTATATTTTTCCAAGTCCCATGTGACTATACTACCAAAAATTTCCCAGTA
>JASDQU010500956.1:6979-18743 GCA_032191745.1 Picea mariana | reverse complement strand
TCTACTACTCAAACGAAACAACTTCAAATCAACATACAATAAAATATCGATATAAATACATAGAATACAAAATAAATATATAACGATGAAGAACATAGAGAGAGTTAATATACTAACCTCCTCCATGAATCTATGTTGTCCAGTGGGCTCTATAGGCCCATAACATGTCTACCCAGAACTCGAGCATCTGTGAGGTTCACATGGAAAAATTATATGTCCATGTGCCCTCTCCTTATTGTACTTTACACTTCATGGTGAATCTGCAACCCCTCTATCAATGTCATTGGTAGACACCTCTTACCAAGATAGTGCAACAAATCTACTTTTTTTCACTCAAATACGAGTAAATGATGAAGTGGCTAGTTGTACCTGTTGAAATATCTCTGGAAGAGGAGTATGTTGGGTAGAGGGGTTAGGCCTTTTCCTGGGGGGATGAGGACCTAACATGGGATCGTTCCTGGTATGATCTCGGTCATATGTAAACCCTAGACCCACCCGTTGGAAGTCACCCATGTCAAAGTAGTTGACATGCTTACCCAAAATAAACTCAGCCTATAATTTTCTCAGAAAATACAAGGGCACCTACATCTTATTGTAGGGATGTTTATCAAATACCATATACCACCTATCCATCTTATTTTGGCTAATTTGGGGATGGATGCACCAGTCAATGGAGATGCGTTTCTTGGGAACTGGTAGTTATTGTCCATTTATAGGATCCCTAAAAATAGTCAAAATGTGTTGTTTTGAAATTCCCAAGTATTTGACTTGGTTTCTATCCAAACTAGTGCTATAGTACTCATACATTATCTCCCTATAATCATAAATAGAGGTCAATTCCCCATGGGCACTTGCAATGGAATTCACAATGACGTCAAAACAATTGTTCAAGGAGACTCTTCTAATCTCTCTAGTGTTCCTTAATTGTTCTTAAATGGTTCTTAATATAATCAACCCCTCATCAATTTGAGTGTTTACATTGGGTGGTTGTGGTAGGTTGGGGTTTTTCTCTCCTTGGTTTTCTTCTAAGAGGTTTACAATTTCCCTAGGTTCCATTGTATTATATAGGATGCAATTTAATAAGCCATGGCATGTAAATTAGGTTTGTTTTTTAATTAAAATAGAAAATTACAGATTTCTTTAATTTAGATTCTTAGGAGAAAAAGACTATATTGGAAATGATGAAATTGGGAGAAAAATAAGAGAAACCAAACATACATCGCTTGACTAGGACATGGTGGCAAGATCCTCACCTTGCTGCTCCTCTCTAGCTCCTCTTTATTTTCTCAATGAGGGTAAAAATACGATCGTGATTTATGAAAATGAGCACAAATTGTTCTCGTGGCCCTTTAAAAAATGTTTAGCATAGGAACGTGCATGTGTTCCTAGAAATGTGCATGCATTCTTAGGAAGACACAGATTTTCCTGCCACTTGTCAAGTGAAATACATGCTATCTATTCTGTCATTAAATTGTCAACCCTGGGCTCATAGGCTTCGAGGTGCTAGAACTATATGTGCAAGTCTAGATCTCTAATCTAGCCTAGTTTAGCTTAATCTAATCTAATATAATGCCAATAAACTCAAATAATGAAGATCTTTACATTAAATTTACAAAGTAATCTACAAATAGGAATGATAAATTCGTTATTCTAAGTGAACAAATATTGAATAAAAGAAAACTATCTTTCTTTAAAAACAAACTATGTTCATGAGAAGTGAAATCATAAAGTAAACTATCGTTAAAAATCAATTATTTATAATGAAATTCATTCTTAAAGAACCTCTTCAAAAACTCACAATTACTCAGAATTAACACAGTCTATAAACTTTGTACAAAAAGATTTGAAATCAACTCCTATCCCATCACACTGATACTGGAAAATATTTTGTACAAAGTTAATAATTCATGCAAACCTACAGGATATAATTAAAAATCATAACTCAACATCAACTCTTAGCCTATCATACTAATTCTAGAAACAGAGTTAACAATTTCTAGAAACCTATAGGTCGTAGTTGAAAATTACAACTTGGTGAAGTAAACACTACCTAAATAACTAGTCTGCAAAGTGATTTATAGTTTATAAAACAAGGAAAGAAAGCTATACTGGCACAATTAAATATCTATAAACACATTCCCATTAATAAATTACAACCTGCATAACAAGATGTTAGATGTTAGAATATAAACAAGTAAGTATGAATTACTTATGAGTTCTCCATAATACACATACAATCCAGGGAGAAATATGAAAGTTAGAAAAAGATATACAGAGTAACACAATTTTAACAAGTAATTCGAAATTAGCAAGTGATGAAAGTAAAATGAAAAAATAAAATTATAAAACAATATAGACAAGCTACCCAGACTACTGGTGGCCCGTCCAATAGTCATGACACTACTTCAATGGAAAAACACAGTCACAAAATTAACATGGCATTGATATTAATCATGAAAACAGAGTTTTCACAGAGAAAATCCAAGATAATGATTATATGTATAAAATCGTGTTTTGGTGGCATAGACAAGCCAATATTTATAGAGTTTGTACATAGCTAAGAGGTTGACCACTGAAAGGGTTGAATCTCTCTTAAAACATAATTCATTAAAAATATGTCAACAAACAACATCTCTCCAACAACATTGTGTGCTAAAAAAAGAGGTCGACTTAACTGCTCGAATTTAAATGTGATGAGTTCCATAGCTGGAGGGCGTGAGCAGGAAAAAAAATCACGTCTTTGATTCTCCCAGAGAAGCCTCCCGATATGATAACCTCCAACTCCACTACGCTCTGAGTGTCGGATCGAGTACCATATGGAGTACCGGATCGAGGGTTGGAGGGTCAGATCGAGGACCACGAGCTTCTCTAAATTTGTCTACAATTTTAGGAAATGGCTCGCATAGGAGCTAATTGCGAATATTAGGCACAAAACCCATGTTCCATATTTTTCTTACTCAACTTCATCCTCCGACAAATTTATCTCAAATTTCACTTCCTGGAAAAGGGTCAGATGAAGGTCCAGATGAAGGTCTGGATGGAGGTCTGAATGAAGGACTAGATTGAGGGTTGGATCACATTTTTGATCCGTTACAAGAAAACAAGAAATTTTAAGAAATCGTAATCACTCAATGGAGGATAAATTAACGTAAAATCATTACAAAACACTGATTACACATACCTCATGTTGTTCCATGGCGAATTGACCCACAAAACTTGATAATACCTTTAAAAAGAGATAAATAAAAGAATAGAGCGTATAAATTCCATATGAAAAAAGCAATTTGGGTATCAGAAAAATAGGAAAAACATAGATTCATCATTTCCCTCGTGCCTAAGAGTTTGCAGGTCTCTCTACAACAAAAATGGGTAGCCAAACATAGATATACTTGTGAAGGAGGGGGTATATTAGCTTTAGAGGCCTCTCCCTCATGTCCTGGAGAATATACCTTTGCTTGAAGGACATCATTGTCATGGTGCAAATGACGATCCATGATTTCACATTCTGTGAGACGTTGGATCAGCTGAGCATTCTCTTATTGCAATTTCTCAACAATTGGGAATTGATCATATTGTTCAAGAGAGGAAGGCTTAGGATTCTTAGTAGATTTATAATTCATATAACATTTGGTAGAAGGTGTAGGAATTTGAGGAGAGGTTGTAACAATGGCCTTGTGAGGAAGACTAGGTGTGACATGCTCAGTCTTGATTTCTTTGGTAGGCTCAAATTCTCTTGCAGATTCTTCTTTACATTTCTTGTGAGGGATTTTAAGTCAAAGGAAAACTGGATAGGATCTGTGGTAGTTGGAGGTTAAATCAAATCACATAAAATATTTGATCAATGTCCAAGTCGAAGATTTGGACATTGTGATCATAAAGTGAAATCATAAATTAAATTTGTTCTTTTAACAAGTGTAAACTATAGATTCACCACCTTTAATAATATTAATTCATCACTCCAAAAAATATAATCAAACCCTAGTGTTCATACCCGAATGAAAATCACATTTGCAGTTGCAACATTTATACAATACCTTATCCGATCCTCCAGATGGCACTCCATCCGGTTCCCTGTGTAGGTGAAAAATATCCAATAATAAATGGACATTCTACCATAGCACTTAGATTGGATGATTTCTGGCAGGCATGGTGAACATGAGCATGGGTAGGATGAGCATGAATAGAATTATAACATCCATTTTTTATTTCCTTTGTTATCAATTTGTAACAATACAAACGAATCTTCTTCTTCTCATGGGCTTGTAATACAAATGGCAATGTTTAGCATTTGTCATCGATTTGTAATCGTTACAAGGAATAGTTAAGTGTAAGAAGACTTTCATTACATTAGATATAAACAAAAATAAAAATGCACAACAATCTTATAACACACAAAATTATGCCAACAATATTAAACTTATCATACCAATACAAACAACTCTTGATATAATAGCCTGAGATATTGTAAAAAAATTATGACAGAGTTTGACAAAGATCCGACTTCCTCTTCTCATGGACTGTAATACAGATGGAAATGTTTAGAATTTGTCAGCTCAGAAAACCCCTCCCCCACTCCTAATTATTATGACACTTCACAATCAAAGATATAGGAAACCAATCAATTCTCCCAATAGCCTAAAATTTATAGTTTCCAAGTGTAGAGATAAATTTCACACATTAGTCTGACAAGACAGTTAAAAATATGGCCCCACCTATAGGAAAAAACATCCAACATATAGTTAAGAAGAGGTAGGAGAGAGAGTCTTATGATTGTCTTAAAATTAGTTCCAAATGGAAGATTGATGGAGTTCATTTACCTTTTCTTAACCATGCATACTTCTTTTCATATTTGCCTACAAGTAGTGCAGTACATTAGGACAATTTTAAGCTTTAGGAATTTTATTTATTGTTTGTCAAATCATCACTCTCTCTAGGTAGAATGCCCCACTGCCAACAGGCCTATTCGGTACTCCAATGGGTTTACCTAGTCATACCATAGGATGGTACCCACTACCAGCATACCTGTTTAGTATCACTATGGGTTAGCCTGTTACACCCTTTTACAGCACAGACATGTCCACCATCTTTTAAGATTTGTGTATGAATATTTATTTTTGCAAGGAGATGGGGAGGAAGCTTTGACAATTTTCCATTTTGGACTGGGATGGTATTTAAGTTAGAGGATGACTCTTCTTTATTTATTCCTTATATATTGTCCTGATGTAAGGGATACTTAAGTGGGTGCATCCAATCTGAAGATATGGTAGAGTCAATCATTTTTAATGTGTAGTGGATGGTACCATTGGAAAATAAAAAAAAGGTATCATCAGTCCCTACTCACTTTCTTCTTTTTTGAAGTTATATTGATGTTTCCATGGTTAAACACTAATAAAACCTTCTTGCCACTCTTTCATAAAGATACTTTACTCACCTACTCAGGGTTCTTGGGGAAATTGTACTAGTAACCTCTAGGTTTGATAATACAAAGTGTCACTTCCTTATATCCTCTAGTGGTGGAGGTTATGAGAAACTGCCATGAAATATACCTTAAGAGAAAGGAAGATAGAAATCTTGTAAAAGTGGTTAATTAAAAGCAAGCAGTTTCTAAGCATAATAAAAAGTCATTATCCAATTGGTTCTTAAGCAGAAAACAAAATTTGAATATAACAACATCTTCTTCCGAATTAAAATACTTCCCCTTTGTATCCTTGGAGTTGTCCACTTGTTGTTAGATGAATACTTGCAAAACGTTTCTAAAACTGTTTGTCAAAAACCACACTCTAAAATATCAAAAATTGATGAGATCAATGAGATCAAGTCACATGCACATGTATCTCATAGTTCTTTTATTAAAAACAAAATGTAAAATGAGGTTGCATTATACTTTAAGATAAACTAACAACATGCAAATTTTATTTATTATCCTACTCTACCTAAAAAGAAAGGAAAATATTTATTCAAGTGTTAGAACTTTTCCAATGTAACCATGTGCGAAGCAATATAAGAAACATACCCATATCCATATATGAAAAAGTTACCAAAATGATTACCTAGATATGAAGAACCAACCAACCTACTTGTTTTGGCATCAGAAGGTGTTGAATAAGAGAATATTATTGTAGCCTGATGACCTCTTGAAACCAAATTTCAATGCAATCTTGATGTTCATCGACAGTAATTTATATGCTCTCCTTCATCATGCTATGCATATCCTCTTCTTCTGGATGATTTATTTCTGAAGTACATAAAGGATCTGCTAAGATGGATGTTTAGAACTCCTCAATATCAGGTCTTAGTGATTTCTCTCCACTGGATGTAGTCCATAATTTTTCAGCTTCCTTCACAGTTTGGAAAGGAAAATCATTTTTTAGCTCATAGGACCTTGATTCTTCTAATATTTCCGAAGAGGTAGACAAGTTCTTGACTATTTTCAAGATGTGCTCTTCCTGAAAAGAAGAAATCCCAGTTGCTACTAGGATTTGAGAGAGTTCTTCCAAAATAATGGTCACATTCGAATTCATTATGTTGGTTGATGGATCCTACCTCACACAGGGATTAGTATCTAGGGTTCTTAAAACACCCATTTTTTTTATTATTATAGATCTTTTTAAGATTTTAATCACAACTACCTGAAAATGAAATACATATTTAAAACAGATTTGTGCAAACTGAACACACCACGCTTCCATAAATTAAATCACACTTGCAGGAAAGAAATCAAAGCATAAAATAAAATAAGATTGTAGGAAAAAAATCAAACTCACACGTGTATGAAATTAAACACACTGGAAGGAAAAATAAACAAACTTTGTGAAAGGAAAGCACACTTGCATGAAAGAAATAAAACTTGCATAAAAGAAATAAAATAAAGCACTCTTGCATTAGAATAAACACACTGGTACGAAAAATAAATTGTGGGAAAGCAAACACACAATGCAGGAAAGAGAGCACACTTGCAGGAAAGTAAATTGCCAGAAAGTAAACAAACTAAGAAAAGTAAGCAAACTTGCAAAAAAAGTAAACACTCTTGCGAAAAGGGAACAACAAGGCTTTGGAGCAACCCATTAAAATGGATGAACAGGTTCTTACCTCTCGTCTTAAAGTTTCTCCTCCACCTTATTGTGTAATTAAAGGAAAACTACCTACCTACGCTCTAATCCCTTTATCACCTCCCCAACAATGACACCAAAAGTGTTGAGTGAAATATATGCTATCTATTCCGACATTAAATTGTCAACCAGGGGCTCATAGGCTTCGAGGTGCTAGCACCATATGTGCAGGGATAGAGCTCTAATATAGCCTAATTTATCCTAATCTAATCTAATCTAATGCCAACAAACTCAAATAATGAAGAGCTTTACTTTAAATTTACAAAGTAATCTATAACTAGGAATGATAAATTCATTATTCTAAGTGAACAAATATTGACTAAAATAAAACTATCTTTCTTTAAAAACCACCTATGTTCATGGGAAGTGAACTCATAAAGCAAACTGTCATTAAAATTCAAGTCTTTATAGTGAAGTCTATTCCTAAATAACCTATTCAAAAATCACAATTACTCAGAATTAACACAGTCTATAAATTTTGTACAAAAAAATTTGAAATCAACTCCTATCCTATCACATTGATACTGGAAAATATTATGTACAGAGTTAATAATTCATGCAGAACTACATGATATAATTAAAAATCATAACTCAACATCAACTCGTATCCTATCATATTGATGCTAGAAATAGAATTAGCAATTTCTGCAAACCTATAGGTGTTAATTGAAAATTACAACTTAGTGAAGTAGACGTTGCCTAAATAACTAATCTAGAAAGCTCTTTATACTTTATAAAACATGGAAAGAAAGCTATAATGCCACAATTAAATATCTATAAACACATGATCATTAATAAATTACAACCTGCATAACAAGATGTTAGATGTTAGAATATAAACAAGTAAGTATGAACGACTTATGAGTTCTCTATAATACACATACAATCCAGGGAGCAATATGCAAGTTAGAAAAATATATAAACAGTAACACAATTTTAACAAGTAATTCAAAATTAGCAAGTGATGAAAGTAAAATGAAAAAATATAAATATACAATGATATAAACAAGCTAACCAAACTACTGGTGGGCCCCTCAATAGTCATGACACTACTTCAATGGTAAACCACAGTCACAAAATTAACATGGCATTGATATTAATCATGAAAATAATTTTTTTAGTTAGAAAATTCAAGATAATGATTGTATGTATAAAATCTTGTTCTGGTGGCATAAACAAGCCAATATTTATAGAGTTTTTACATAGCTGAGAGGTCGACCACCGAAAGGGACAAAGTTCTCTTAAAACAAAATTCATTAAAAATCTGTCAACAAACAACATCTCTCCAACAACTTTCTGTTCTAAAACTAGAGGTCGGATCAACTACTTGAATTTAAATGTGATGAATTCCATAGCTAGAGGGCGTGAGCAGGCACAAAACCCATGTCTTTGATTTTCCCAGAAAAGCCCGCAGATATGCTAACCGCCAAATCCACTATGCTATGAGTGCTGAATCGAGTGTTGGATGTAGTGTTGGATGGAGTAATGGATCGAGGGTTGGATGTTCAGATCAAGTACCATGAACTGCTCTTAATCCATCCACAATTTTAGCAAATGGCTTGCTATGGACCTAATTGGGCATATTAGGCACAAAACCCATGTTCCATATTTTTTTGATTCAACTTCATCCTCCCACAAATTGATCTCGAAGTTCATTTCCTGGAAAAGGGTCGGACGAAGGTCCGGATGAAGGTTTGGATGGAGGTATGGATGAAATACTGGATGGTGGGTTGGATCACATTTTTTGCATGTTGCAAGATAACGATAAATGCTTAGAAATCATAATCACTCAATGGAGGATAAATTAACATAAAATCATTACAAAACACTGATTATAGATACCTCATGTTGTTTCATGGCAAATTGATGCACATAACCTGATAATACCTTTAAAAATAGCTAAATAAAAGCATAGAGCATATAACTTCCATATGCAAAAAGGAATTTGGACATCGAAAAAATAGCCAAAACACTGAATCATGACCATTAAACCTATGTGACGAGGTAAGTGGAGGTTAAAGCACTTTCAAACTTATAGGGTTAGGAACAAGTGCATGTTCCCGAGAACAAACACTCATTCATGCGAGTGCATGTTCATGCTGACCCCCTTGCCACTTTTTCATCCACTAATTTTGTGCTCAGACCCATATCTTATTGTAGGGACGACGATGGTGGTGTTGGAAAATTCAACCTCCATTTATTAACATTTTTTTACTAATTGGACACATACCCACAATTTTGATCCTTTTGACATGGGGATACTCTGCTCTAGGCTACTCTACAGTCGATACTCTCCCAGACCGCTCTGCAATCGTGGTATCAGGGAAGCCCCAAATGTTAGATGATCTTTGTTGGCCTGAACAAGTGTCGATATTAAAGCATCCCTCTTTTCTTTAATAGTAGATGATTTTATCTTTAGACATGTACTATCTTTAAGGTGATTCTTCGACTGTATCTGTGCGAGGTTAGACCTTCAACCGTTATAACAATATGCAAGTAATTACACTATTTTATGTGTTTTTTATTATTATAGATATTGAATTCTAGTAGAATAAATATTGATATGATGGAATTAAATACGTATTGCAGATGCATATGCAGGGACATGGGCCCTATTACAAGAAAGGCCCTAACTATTTGTGAGGAGCTAAGCCTTCGACCATCATGCGGCTCCCATGTTACTTATGTTCACACTCCCATATTACTACTATGTACAGGGTTGTATAAAGATCATATACCACCTACATTGGAAACCCCTGAAGGACTTATGAACACTAAAATAGAAAGCATAACATCAACTGGGTTGAGAATGCTCTTACATGCATGAGAATGGTTCGTTTAGCGTTTCAATAATTATAAGGTATATTACTTGCAAATACTAGATATCAACTTAATTATCTAACTAATTAGTAATGATCCTAACTATAACTTTAAATGATAGCTATTAGTTACAAAATTGCAACTGAAAGTTACCTTAATTCTAGTTAACACAAAAAATTGAGAGCTACCCTTACTTGTGTCCAAATTCTATGAAATGTTGAACCTTTGTAGCCAAATACCTCTTTTATAGGTTCATAACTTTAGCCTCCAACCATCCTTGATGACAAGTTTCAACTATAACTTCTTAGAAGTAACAACAACAAATTCAGTGCATGGTTGATGAAATATGGTAGTGGAAAGAAAGAATGCTAGTTCTAGATCAAAAATGCATATCTGAGAAGAAACACGGAAACTAAAACCAACAACTACAATGCAATACATTGAAAATAAAAAGGACTTTAAATCGTCTATAGTTGTTTTCAAATCAATTTCATAAATAACTAGGAAACTATTTCACAAATATCTTGTGAAGAAAATTTGTGCGGAAAATGTTGAATCAACTAATAAAGAGAAGATATGGCCTCTTAAAATTTTTCCATAATAGCAAGCGAAGGATGACCACCCTCATACGCTTCTTTCATCACAGATTACAATCCAATGCATGCATTGAGTACCATTTTCATTGAGCATTTCTTTGTGACTTCTTTGAGGAAACAATCTTTGGGCAGGTTATATATATATGTTACTACAGGAGTCAAGGAGAATCTACAAAAAATATTCATTTCTTTACATATAAACTCAAAACAGTTCTTCATCGGGGACTAGTGGTCAATTCAGAAACTAATAGAAAAAATGAGAGGGGCCTATGATGCAATGAGGGAGAATTTTCCTGGAAGAGTATCTCAAGAAATAATAGCACATTGGCATAAACATCCTCCTCATTCATGTTGTCATTGAGGAAAATTTTATAAAATGCGGCTACAACTCTTTTAACTGCTATGACTTGAGAATGAATTGAACCAAGAGATGCAAATTGGTGTATTTCATCAAAAAACCTCAACCTAGAAATGGGAGGAAAATGATTATTCATGGTTTCCATATATGATGATGGAATGAATACTAAATCATAAGTCCAACAATGATGACATTGCAAAGGCCTCCACTATTCAAGTATTTTGCCCACACAAGTAGTAAATATTGCTTGTTACATCAATAAATGTTCTCACACAAGAGCTGTGAAAGGGCCAATACCAAAATTTAGAGTTTGCCAATATCCAGCACACATTTCTGAAAGAGAATTCATCATAGACATGCTATGAACATTCTCAGTGAAATTAATGTACGATGGACAATGATGGACCATTGTACCCTACTAGTGACAAACTACACATACTTCCCATGCCACTTTTGAATGGAAGATGTTGGACTAGCACAATTTTGTGCCCCTACATGAGCATTTTCACGTAATGTCCATGCAAATTCCAAATGGACAATGCCATAGGACAAATGCCTTTTTTCCAGCTAAATATTTTCTCAGTTTCAACGTCAATGTTGTGTTATAAAAAAAAGAACGCGGAGCAATAAAATAAAACAAATGTGGAAATAAAACATAGAAGATACACAATACAATAGAGACCCAGATATACGTTGATTTGAAAAGATCTTTTAATGACTGTTGTTGAGTTATTAGTTGTTGGATCATGTTTTCATTGATGTCAATGGTTTGATTGATTGATGTCAAGTGATTGATTGATTGATGATTGATGTAATATAATATGTATTGTCCTTGATGAAAATTCATAGATGAAGATGGATCAATGAGTTGTCATTGATAT
>JASDQU010500955.1:59785-83515 GCA_032191745.1 Picea mariana | reverse complement strand
TCCTTCCCATACAATAGAACCCTATGCTTCTTGACAGTTGCACCATCCCTTTTATGTGTTTCTCTTCTTACTACTTCCCTTCTCTTCTTACTGAAGAAGAATTCCAAAGGAGGCATCTCTTCTACTGAAATAGGCATGAGATCTTTTATGAATACAACTTCTGCACTCGAGTTCCCTCTACTGAACTGTAAGGGTGTGACAGATTGGATAGGATTGCCTATCTTAGTGGATGGTTGCTTATCAGCTGTGTCAGTAGTTGGTTTTCTTGGTGTGGACAATGAATTTTCTTCTCCCTTTTTTATCAAGGCCTCAGTTTGAGTTTCAACGTGATCACTTGGTGGATCTGTCAATGTGGTGTCTTCCTTCAGAGTCAAAACCTCAGTCTTCTCCAAACTTTCTTGAGAATCATGTTTACTGGAGCTCCTTGTTTCCAAGCTCTGGGTCTCAACTTGTTGTGTAGCTGGAGGTATTAGGGTCTCTCCTTGAAATAATTTGGGAAGGCTATTTCTTTGATGCTTCTAGAAGTTATAAAACTCGACCAATTTATCTAGAGCTAGAGCTTGAACTTGACTCAATACCTCTTGATAGGACCTTACTCTTCGGAATGCTTCGTCTTGAGGAGAATCTTCTTGTTCATATCTTTTAAAATTGTAGAGGGTCATGTGATTACCTACAATCTTCCACGGATCGTGCTTCTTGAATTCGATATTGACCAGCTTGATTTCTTCCAGGGCTGCAACCTCTACTTTCGAATGGCCGAAATCCAATAGATAAAACGTACCAATCTGTAGGGGGAAGGCAGTCCAGACCCTTTTCTGTACTGCTTTCATCTCCTTACTAATTCCCCCATGCAAATTTTGATGTGATACTTCATGACACACCAATCGATCTGGTAGAAATACAGGCAAAGCATGTGGAGGAACCGAACAACCGAAAACCCTAATATAGGAGAAATGCTCTTCAACATACCAGTCTGATATCTTGCCCATATTAGTCACAATGTTTTTAGAAATCCTAGGAGGTGGGAAACCATATATAACAGTATGCATCGGCACCACCACCCAGTTGTAGATTTCATAGAAGAAATATTTCTCTTTATCCTCCCAGAGTTTCGAATGATAAACATGTATGGGCTCAACACTAGTTGGAGTCCAGTTCCAGCCCATCAGAGGAAAAGGTGTCATAAAGCAGACGATGTCCATGATATAATCCGATGTGAATAATGGGGCAAGTTTCCCCTTGGATTTTAGTGACTGATATTATGTAATCTCCCTAACCAAACTGTCTGACAACATCTTGGTCCAATCAAAAGAATACCCCTCTTCCACTGTGTGCATAATAGGCACCCACGCTAACAAGAAATGGGTTGTGTTTTCCCTCTCATAAAGTCTACACATCATCATTGTTATATACATTATCTGAGGCTCTAATGAAGAGACTGCGTATATGCCATGGGATTCAGCTCTGAACTTCTCAGGGCGAGAGTACCAATCTTCAATTAAGTTGGGCAGGTTTTTTCCTTATTGGACACATTCCTTCTTGTCAAATTCCACTAGGAAATTGGCATTGTAAATGAAATTGGGTGTCATAGACAATTTGTACATTACCTGAAAATGTTCTATTTGGAAAGACCCAATTGCAACCTTTCATGAATTGAAGATGGTCCTGGTCGGGATATCAATGTTTTCCAGTGCCCAACCGATCATATCATTGTAAGGCAGGATTCTAGGCCTCGTTGATATCTTATGTAGCTCTGATTGGGCCACAATTTTGTATTTGGTAGCTAGGGTCTCTGTCTCCTCGTCACCTAAATCATTTGGGCAATTGACCAATTCATACTATAGAATATTGAATACTTGCGTCAAGATTCAATGGAGTCTATGCTTCTGGGCAAGGTGTCAGAAAAGACATCTGTGTTTTGGCTCAAACTTTCACCAGGCACTTTAGTTTCTTTTCGTGGAGCCATGGTATCAGGCCACAAAAATCTATTATCTGTCAAAGGAAATGCACAAAATTCTTTATCTTGAAAACTTGTTGCTCAGTAAAAACGCACAATAAAATTTAAATTCAATATCCTTTTCCTTTAATTGCATGGATTAACCAATACCTCTACTGATAAAGCATTTACTTTCCTTAATGAATAATATTTAGGTGGTGGTCTAGGATCTTTTTTGGAATGACTGTCGTAAATCAATTATTAATGTCATTAATTTTTGGTGGTTGGGAAAAGGATAGATGAAATTTGAATTTATTCGAGTCATTATTTGGTGACGGATTAATTATGAGATAATCGTCGTCAATGCATCAGTTAATCGCACTTATCGTTAAGTAAATTTCAGAATTTCGGATCTTGAGATGTCCTATAATAGTTCGAGCTATGACTTTCGAAACGCGAAATCGTGATGTGATTAATTAATTTTAATCATGTTTACCTTTTGAAATAATCATGATTAACCTAAAAAATTTTGGGGTTTCGGATCTCTGGATATTGATAGTCGCTCGAGGCAGGATCCTTGAAACGCGAAATCATGATGTAATTAATTAATCGCTAATCTTTAATTAACCCAACTTAAATATTAATACATTTCAGGAGTTCGGGCTTCGGGATATTAATGATACGATAGATGGTGAAGACCCTATTTCCGAAATCACGAAACTATTATTCGATTTTCCAATTGGATTTTAGTTTATTTTTAAGTATTTATTACTTCATTCGTTTGGTTAATTAACTTCATTTAAAAAACTTCAACGGGTCATTTCCAGAAAGATACGTCAGAGGTTAAGGGGTATACGTGTGTGGTGACTTGGATCTTTTGAACGCTTTTGCGTATCGGGACTTTGGAAGTGAGGCATGTTGAAACGCTTGAACTATAAAACTCCGAAACCCAAAATTCTGAAGTACTCTATAGCGATTTGACTCTTTAACGAATAGGCAGATCCATAACTTCTAAGAGATTAGGATCGTTTGATTTGATGGCAGATTTCATCAACGACGAGAATCAAGAGCGCATTATTTTATTTTAAATGGAAACATAATTTATTTAAATACTAAACTTCATAAATTTATATGTGTTCCAACTCCAACCATAGGCCAAAGCCTCCCCTAAGCACTTTAACCTTGATAGAGAATAATTCTGGAAGAAAACCCTAGGCCTAATAGCCAATCAATGTAGTGTACCTCTCTCCAGAGCTATCACACAAGGTAGAAAGTTGCAACTACTCTCTAGACTTGTGCACTTACTAAATTTCTGCAATTGCGAGCTGTATCTATCAAATAAGCTCTGGTATCGTGTATTTATACTGCTTCTCCTTGGTTGTCTGGGCCGAATTCTCATTCTAGAGGCTAAAAAATCAATATTAGATATTTCCTTTAACCGACTTGTCTTCTAAGGTTATGTCCAATGCTTTAGGGTTTCTTCTTGCTTCCCAGAATATTCTGTTCTTGTTAGGGTTACACGTGGAGGTTAATACCTCCCGCAGCTACCATAATATCAACACTCGCTCTTAGATAGGGAGGTATTAAAAGTAATGGTCTTGAGCACAAACATACCATTCAACTGGTAGCATCATCATAGCCATACATGCTATCTCATGATTAGATCACGAGCACCATCTATCAATATCATCTGATAGCATCAATTGCATCATCTCTCAAATCCATAATCCATTTGAGTAATCATGCATGATGTTGAATAATTAACTCAATCCATAGAGTGATACAAGAACCATTCTTCTAATCCGGACATATGTCCTAGAAGAATAACTATTCCAGGAGATGTTGGACGCCACGTCATAGGATACAAGGACTATTCTTCTAATCCAGACATGCGTCCTAGAAGAATAAATGTCCTGGACCATTTTCTGTCTAGAGAATATCTGTCCATCAACACACTGACTATCCATCTAGCTGATAATCATTTTCAACACTACTGATAGTATACATGGCAATCATAACAATGTCATTCAATAGAAAACAACTGTATCTATCCATAGTAGTACACAATTACTATCCAGTGGTACACAACCACACCAAGTAGCACATAACTACTTAATCAATGACACATAGTCACAACCAGTGGGACACATCCACCACAGTAGCATACTACTGTCCAAAGACATACAATCTCCATAGAAATAATATCATCTGATATCAACCTACATAAAACAATATCATGATATAAACTGAGTCATCTGGGACATTCTTCCGCTCACATCTATGAGATATGGAAGATAATCTTCCCTCAAAATGTAAAATATCATCCATGGGATATTTGGACTACTCTTCTCAAGCATAGAAGAATAATTGTCCCTAATTTATAATCCTATACCATTCACCTAACTGGGCCATTCCTCCGACACTAGTCATACTGCAACTTGGAGAGAATGAGTCTGCCCTAGGGAATTCCTGTCCCTGATTGTTGAACCTAGACCATTCACCCAACTGGGCCATTCCTTTGGCACCAATCATAGTGAAACCTGGATATAATGCGTCTTCCCTAGGGAATGACTATCCAGACCATTTCCTAATCGAAATGATTGTCCTGCACCAACCTCCAGAACGTACCATTCTTTGAAACTGCTCACAACTATGAACTTCAAAAGAATGACTTCCTGGCGAGGCAGACCATTCTACTTGACCACTACTCAGAGTGACTCCCAAGAAGAATGATTTTCCTAGACCATTCCCCCACACTGTCCACAATGGGAATTGTTGTCTATGGTACATCAACAATCTATCAGACCATTTTCATTACGGAAATCATTGTCTGATCCGGAACATTTTCTGAACTGGAAAATCTATGTCCATTAGAAATATCAAACCACTTTACAAACTGGAAAGGAACTGCTCATCCTGGACCATTTTTCAAACCTTTGAGTAATCTCTTCCTTTTTCCATAAGGAATTCATTTCCACAATCCCCAACTTGTTTCTTGAGTATGAAAACTTTTCATCTTGGACAGAGGCTTTACCAAAATATCTGTTATTTTCTCACCTGTGGAGATATATTGGAGAACCACTTCTCTTTTTTGGACTTCATCATGAAGAATATAATGCTTGATCTCAATGTACTTCGGTCTGTCATGTAACACATGTTTTCTTTGAAGGCTTCATATAGATCTGATTATTACAATATATCATGGTCAAATTCAACACGTCTATTTCCTGCTATCTCATAACATCATAGAAAGGCTCAAATTGAAACATATCCAAGTAGCACTTCTTCTGTCATCAAGAGAGTTTTCCATGGATTGGAAATACATCATCCTAGACTTATGAGTAACTATTCTGATACACCATCTCTTTCATAGGAAGTTTTCACCAGGCTTTTGTTGTATATGAGATACTCTGCATCAGGTTGTTTGAATCCATACAAGGTCTTATTATATCTACATACATGAGTCTCTTTCTATTATAATCTTCTTTCACACTTGCTTTATTGGGAAGAAAAATCTTTTACATGTAAATTTCAATCCATTGATACTACAAGAGGTATATCTAGTTTACTGGAACAAGTTGTTGTCATAGTATTATCCCTCCTTTTGGAATAACCTCTGAATATTGCAATGCTTCCATTCATAATTATTTTTCACATTTTCTTACATACATTGTTCTTTATCATAACTTCCATTCTTCTGCTCGATTTCTTCTTAATGGGTTCAAACCAAACTGGTAGTCTTTTGATTCTCGGTATAATAACTAGTTGTTCTTGCTTTTCTTTCTTTCTTGGAATATTCAAGTTCTTCCTCATGTCTCTCTTTAGCTCTTGGGTCCATGGGTTCTTATATATTCCATGAAGATTTCAACTTCTTCCTTTCATCATAGAATCATGGATGTAGATGGACAAGCAAGGATACTTTAAGGATTATTTTTGAAGAAGACTTCTTATAGAGTCAAACTGAACACATGATGCTTATCATGGATGCTACTTTCAATTGGAACATAGAAAAATACTTCATAATCCTCAATGGATCATATCATTTAAGATTATCTCCCTCCTAATCCTTGCTTCATGCATGAATGCATGCTATTCTTTTGGAATTATGTAATCAACTCCCTCAATCTAAGATATTCCACGCCTCCGTTTGCATCCTTATTGCCTTATGCAAAGTGTCACAAGTATTTTTCTAATTTCCTCTTGATTGCCGACTTTTTCTGTTTTGACTTCTTATGGGTCTCTTCAAGTTTGATTCTGATTTCGGCTTGTCTGGCAGTTGTTACTTATATAATAGCTTCCACATGAATTGTTACCAAGGATTTTCAATGTACTTCATATTCTCATGTGTATTGCTTGACTTTTAGTCATCGTGATAGCAATACTTACCTTGTTTTTCTTCCATAGGTATTGTTTCACTTGAACATCTTATCTTATAAGAAATAGGTATGTAATATATGTATAGAAACTATGTAAACATGTATGTACAATAACTATGAAGAATATTGTTACCTTGACTTATAAGAAGAAGTTTGTTTTATCCTACTTGGTCTTCTTTGAGGGTTCCCTTTCTTCGACAACCGATGCTTCGTCTGTTTCCTTCCTTCTATTTAACTCAGGAAAGTGGTTCCTGCAGTGACCATATTTTCAACAGTTGAAGCATTGTATCTTTGACATATTCTTTTCTTTATTTGGTTTCTTCCTCAAGCCAAACTTATTCTTATTCCTGAAATTCTTGAACTTTGCTGTGAAGGATTGATCTTCGTATTTATTTTCGGATTTATATTTTGCGTTAATCCTTGATTCTTCTTGTGAACAACAAGTCCAAAGTTATTCAAATGTGGGATACTCCTTTCTTGTGTTCATGATTTTGGAAAATGCATCCCATGTCTTGGGAAGGCCATTGAGTACTATATTTACCAGTTCCTTTTCTGAAATGATTTCTTCAATAGCTTGTAGTTGATATCTTAACTGAGAAATTCTTAAAAAGTATGATGTTATGTTGTCATCATCATTCATTTTCATGTCATGGAGCTCATTCTTTAGACTCATTACTTGTCTAATGTTTCTGACTAAGAAGAGGTTAGTTATGGCTTTGTGCATCTTCTTAGATGAGTCAAGATGAGAGATGCAGGGTATCAAGTGGCATTTTATAGAGTACACTATGATCCTCATGGAATTTATGTCATTGTCCTTGAACGTCTCCATAACTGCAACATTCTGAGGTTCCTTCTCTTTTCCTTCTTCAAACTGTGGTTCCACGATATTTCCTTTCATGATATCCAACACGTTATTCTTGGCAAGGATGAGGTTGATCTTTTTCTTCCATGCTATGAAGTTAGAAGCCCCTTCTAACTTGTTTTCTAACTTTATAGAGTAATTCATGATTTCTTTGAATTGGTCAACCTTTGACTTTGACCAAAAACCCAAACTTGACGTCTTAGCTTGCTGACAGTACCAGGAGGTGCACTAGGCTATCCAAAAATTAGGTCATTGTCTTCACTTAAGGTGCCTCAACAAGAGCTTTAGGGTTTCATTGTTGCAACAAAAACTTTGACTGCAACTGCAACTGCAACTGTAACTGAGCAAATCCTCCCAATCTGAGAGTACTAGGAGGTGTGCTAGGTTAGGGCGCACTAGGCTATCCAAAAATTCGGTCAATCTCTTCACTTAAGGTGCCTCAACAAGAGTGTTAGGGTTTCATTGCTGCAACAAAAAACTTTGACTGCAACTGCAACTGTAACTGAGCAAATCCTCCCAATATATATTCTAGCAGTTAGACTGTCCGAAGATAGTGTGGGCCCATAAACTGTTAGAAAAATAACATGTGTGCTCATTTCACCATAGTCAATATAACAATATTGTCACCCAACTATAAGCCAAAGCCACCCCCGGCCACCTTAACCTTGACAGGGAATCATTTCGGAAGAAACCCCTAGGCCTAATATCCAATCAATGTAGCATACCTCTCTCTAGAGCTAGCACACAAGGTATAAATTCCAAACCATAACCAAGAGAAAGTCCAAGCCTAAACCGAAAATACAAGCTACGGTAGCTACAACTGCAGCTACTCTCCATACTTGTGCACTTACTAAATTTTTGTAGTTGTGAGCTGTATCTATCAAATGAGCTCTGGCGTCCTGTATTTATACTAATTCTCCTTGGATGTCTGGGTCGACTTATCATTCTTGATGGGTTTCCTATTCCAAACAGTCAGAGGTCTAATTGAGACTTCTTACTAGGGATAACCCATTACTGTTGTTGGGTGAATTTAGACCTGTCAATAGAATTGGTGCTAGAAGGAGGGCTATATGACAAGCCTTCCCACTTGGATTCATTTCATTTAACCCTTAATCAACCCATGGCTCATCTCCACACATATGTATGGGATGAACCTTTGAGTCTTTCGAGACCCACCGAGTCCATTTCACTCAAGAAAATCAATCTCTTGTCAAACCCAAAACTCGATGGTGAAGGGAATGTCTCTTCTTTTACGCATCTGAAATGATTTGACATCGCTCGAAGAAACCTTAATATTGTTCAGGACAATGCAGAATTTCGACTATTCATTCTCACATTCAAAAGATGAATTAAAGCCTTTTTTAGGACCTTGGCAGCGAAATCAATTCATAGCTAGAAATAACTCATGGATATATTTCTCGCTACTCATGAATATTATGTTTATGATGAACTCTTGAATGAATTGGTAGAAATTCTTAGGCTCCATAACGAATCTGAGAATGACTTCTTTCAAAGATTCATGCAAATTTATTACAAATTTCCTAAAAGTGACAAACCCTCATGCCAAGAAATATTCGATTGATTTTCATATCTCATATATATTTATGAAGAGTGCGATCTGAATGATCAAACTATATTTCATTCACAAGAATCATATCTGGTCACAAAATATAGGGTGTACATGATATCTGACCTGCACTGTAGTATAGTTGTAGGGGAACCCTTATGGGAAATATTAGACCCCTTAGCCTTAGAGTGTGAACCATGTATCATATCCTCTTTAGGAAATGATGAATCTCCATTGGTCTATGATGAATCCCTCATTGAAGAAATCTCTTCATCTTCAAAATATGAAGATCTTCATGCACTGTATACAAATTTCTTCGATGATAATCATCCACATGAGCAACCATATGCCTATCATACAATACACTCTTCGCATTACTCCTTTAGTGATGAAATATTGAATGATATGATAGATCAAGAAGAGTTTCCAACCTTGATCAATCAAACATTCATCCTGAACAATACTTCATCAAGAATGCATCCCTTTGAAAGTCCTTTGCAATTCAAATTTCCGGAACATGGTGAATCACAATCTGATTTTGATGTCCTGATTTTTGATGATTACTTTCATGTCTCGGAATTGAATGAAAGCATCAACCTATCACTCATTGATCTTATGTAATCTGAGATTCATGACCTTGATGAACATATGCTAATCACTAAAAATCTAAAGTATGTAGAGCACCATGAGATTGTTGATCCTTATGAACAAATCATCACCACGCAAAATACAAGAAACACTGAATTGGTTCGAGAACCTTCATCATCTCAATCTTCTCTAGAATTACATGTTACTCCCCAGGAGTAGATACATCACTTACCCATGGATTCTATCCCAATACTCCAACACTTTTCGCATGATTTCATTGATTTCATAGGAGAGGCTTTGGAGTTATCTTTCGCTCAGTGTTCCCCTCCAACAATCAACTATCATCTCTTCCCTCAACATGCAGAGTATGTGAAATGTGGACACAGATAAATTTTCATCGATGATGAGACACTCCAATTCCAACTGATGATTATGTCAATTTCTGGAATGAATGTTGTTACCCACTCTGAGAC
This sequence comes from Picea mariana, assembly GCA_032191745.1. Classification (NCBI taxonomy): domain Eukaryota; kingdom Viridiplantae; phylum Streptophyta; class Pinopsida; order Pinales; family Pinaceae; genus Picea; species Picea mariana. The sequence goes on along the minus strand of JASDQU010500955.1, from coordinate 73,713 downwards.
TCTCACACATGATACATTGCACATAGATTTCATTTGTGAGTCTTACCAAGTACGTCATTTACTTTCTAATTTCTCCCAAAAATCATATGATGATCATTGTAGTTTCTATGACGTAATTGAGTCATGGTTGGATGGGTATTACATATATGCATGTACTATGAATCATAACACTGCTAAATTTAACTAGTTGAGTGGAGACTTGTTTGAATCAATTCTTCCATTCTTTCATTTCCCATTACTTCATTCTCTGCAATTGGCCTTTAATGAACATGTGATTTTAGGTTTGGAGTTGCTTGGTTGGCTTCATTGGCAATATTCTTACACCTATCTTCCTTTCAACGAGTGTAGGTTAGGTTAGGAATAGGATTAGCATAGTATTCTTACTTCATTTCTTCCTACATAGCTTATATATTTGTTTTTATTTTCATCTGAATATCATAGGTTTAGATTTGTTTTGGTTGCTTCAATAAACACCGCCAACTATCATTATCTTAATTTTACGTTCATGGTAATCACTTCAGTTTAATTTCCTTTTCATAAAAGCTTTCTTCTTTCAGTGAAATGCTTTTCATTTTGCTTCACTGAAAGTTTGGTTCTTCCTTGGTTCTCGTCCATTTTTATGAGGAAACCCTGTGCAAAATTCTACTATAAGATTCATGTTTTACTTCAGTAACATCTACTCTAACATGCACAATTGAATATTTTATTACCCTAATATGATGAAAGAAGAACATATGTTGAAAAATACTTTATATCTCAGGGGAATGTAGTTAAGGTCCTTGAAAAAGGAAGCATACCAATTGTCCATGTGTCACGGGTTTTAAGGTGTATTTTGAAGTTTGAAAGTGCCTTGATCATTCAACAGAGTATATACAGTCTTGCTCTTTATTTTCATCCAAGAAAGGCACCATGATTAAAAAATCATAGAATCAAAAACTGGTAAGACTAATGGTTTGATTTTAAACACCCACATAGGTATGGTCCCATTTGTTTTCAAAAATAATTATCTCTAATTTGGTGTCCTATAAGACTGGATAAAAAACTTTAGGCATGGTTTTGAATTCTACACAGATTTTTTCAGGAAGGAATTATCTTATCTGACATTGCACTAAATTGAATTTTCTAATGGGCTAGATAATGATGTTCAAAACTGGCTAATAAAACAATTCACATAATTTATCATTGGTTTCTATTGATGATATATGTTTATTACTTGCTTGCATACTCCTCTTGTCGAGGTTTTTTGCTTCCTTGAAGAAAATATATGACTCAAAGAAGACAAATGAAATGACCATAAGACATTAAGCCTAGGAATCTTATTCATGGATCTGTTTTCGAGTAAAAACGTGCAGTTGGCATACCATTTTTTATTTGAACTGATGAAGATATGAGCATGTTGGTAGCGGGATAATCTCTTGAGTTGGGGAACATAGAAAGTCACAACCAAAACAAAGCATGTCATGGATGACTAATAGAAGTGCATAAAATTCCCTATCTAAAGAACAAGATTTCAAAAGAGAAGGATGCAAAATCATGATGAGGGGTGTATTTCTCAGCCAGTGCTAGCAGTGAAACCCATCTGAATGAATTATTACACGTGTAAAAGATTTCACATGGATTAGTTGTTTCAAGAAGCTGGAAATTTCTAGTTGGATGGAATGCATGGATATCCTCGAAACTACTAGAAACACTCAACCTATGATCTCTTTACTAGTCAATTTCATTTCTTAATTACACATTTTTTTATATTCATTCATCTAAAAGGCTTAATTTTTCAATTGTAGCAAGAAACTGGACCAAATCCATCTCTAATCTTGAATACGTCATCTCTCCTAATTCACCACTTTTTCTCCCATTATTTCATCATCATGTTTTCCCTCAAAAGAATTTCATCTATTAAATTTTGTTTGTCTTATGATCTTTGATTATATTCAAATGACACACATATCTCTCACCTTTGTTTTTCCTCTCATACGCAACTTTTTCGCACTAGCAAACATGAATCAAGTTGCATCTTTTTCCTAGATCATGAGCAGAATTAAGGGGTCTTTGTTTGAACATGAATCAGAACTATTTGAGGATGTTGTGACAATAGTTAAACCATGACAGAGCATAGTGGTTAATCAATGATCATCCTTTCATATTGGTCGGTGAGTAGATCCTACATAATGGAGGAACCATCCATAAACTAAGCATCTTCTCGCATGAAGGGTGAAGTATAAAAGTCTAAAGAATGAAGAAAAAGGGGATATCTTTACATAGCCAGGTGTAGCAAACATCCAAATAAATTTCAATAGATGACAATCATCCCCTATCAGGATAAAAGGCCACGTCTTTCCCCATCCGTTGAATGCTAATAATGCACTAAATAAATAAGGAGGGAATGGAAAGGAAATTTTGATGAGACTATGGGACATCCATATATCTTTGTCGGGGCTATGCACACTCATTGGTAGCGGATAAAGGTATGTTATTTCATAGTGAATCCATCAGGGCTATGGACGCTCGCAGACAATAGAGAAACACCTGCGAGATATCTATATACGGATGTGGTGAAAAATATGTTTATTCCAAACCTATACCATCCCGGATCATTGATGCAGTTTAAGGAAATAAATCTCATCATCATTCATCCTCCATCTACAATAGATTATCCCTACTAGCTCAGATGCAAGCATCACTAGTGAGATCACTATGATGAAATCATTTAGGTAAATGTTGAACATTATTTCCATAATTTTTCCATCTTAAAAGTAATTATATGACCTTCTACATTTTTTTCTTATCAGTTAAGAAAGACTAGCATAGATTTTGGCTTCGCTTAGAGTATCACCATTTGTTGTGCGTGCACAACAACCTCCAAATTTTCTTATCTTAATGTCTCTCCAAGACAAGAAATTAGACCCACCTTCAATTCTTCCTACTAGGACCCTCTCCCTCTTTCTATCATCCAAACAACTGATCCTGATTTCTCCTCACCCTACCCCACCTTATCCTTTCCAATTCCTCCTTAGATCTCTTCGATCTGTCAATTCACACTTCAATGAGTTCCCTCTCCTTTCACCGATACATAGCATACCAGTGAACAAATCCTTCTTCCACCATCTCATTAACATGCCATTGATTTCCTCGCCTATACATAGGCCTCCTCCTTAAAAATTTCCTTGTGTGTCGATGCTCTCTGCTAAAACTCACTACGCGTGATAAACATTGATTAGTAATGTTAGCACAATCACCATAGTCACATGCACATGTCTCTCACTATTTGAATCCCTTCTACTCACATCGTTGCATTTCATTTCATAAGCATCCCTCTCTTTCGATTCGTTGCACTACATATCGACAAAGTTCGTCTCTTCGTCCCCGATGCATTGCCTATTGATAAGTTTTCCTCTCCTGTCCTCGATACGTCAGTTGAAGGACGTCGACCCCTCATCATCGCCAAGTGCATCGAAGATGATATTCTCCCTCTCACCAACACTGACTAGCTCAACATGGCTCACCTTCACCTTGAATCATATATCATCCTCTTCTAGCTCAGACCCTTCTTACTGTGTCTGCCAATCAGTCTCCCAAACATTTTCCAATGACTAAACTCTTCATGCTTATTTAGATCGTTGTCCATTGATTGCTTACTGTTCCTGACCCACTCCATATTGTAGTGATAATCAAACTGGTCTGTATCGCCAACAACGTGCATTCACGTACCACATCAACTTGTTTAGTTTACGTTTCTTGATGTTATAAGTAAATAAGCATTGTGGAAGCATCGCCTAACATCAATTGGGTTGACCAAAATACATTTTGATCTTGTGCTCACTCTGAAACAAACAGAATAAATTTGGTCCTCCGAGCTCCTGCACAATAATAAGCACTCTGAATGCCAATTGGTTGTTTTGGCGGATTTATAATTTCATTCTATTGATGCATCACTACAATGTATTTGAACGATCTAAGAGCCTATATATCATAGATATCACATGAACTGACGTAATTTAATTTGGTTGAAGAATTACCGAACGTGAGACATGGACTTTCATTAAAAAACACCTTTGAGCATTATTTTTCGACGTCTGCCAAAGTGAATTTTTCATCTCCGAAAAAAGATAATTGTATTACTTTCACCATTTTGATTTCAACACAAATGACACAATCAAATTCTGAGGACCGAAAGTTACAAAACGATCACCAAAGATGTCTATCCTAGTCAGCCTCAACAACCGTGACATGGATATACCATTTGAATGATAGGGATAGAATACTCTCCGGAAGCACCTCTCCATGTTCTCCCCAATGCAAAAGATGACACTCCAATCTGACATTGTATGAGTAAGTTATTGGTCTTTAAAACCCTTAATGACATCAACACAAGTATGCATCTTTCTAGTTACACCTCCACGCAAAAATTCATTGATTGCAAGGTTTGTGTTATGCAACTTACATTGTTAAATTTAAATAATGCTTATTTAATTTAAATTTAAAACCTTATAAAAAACACAATAATTAAAGAAAGATTTTAAATAAAAAACAAATAATTAAAATAAGAGTTTTAAATAAAAGACAAAGTAACAATGTATTGTTGTTGAACATAGGATGTGTGACGTGGAGGGGAGGGCAAATGGCTCAATTTCCCCTCCACATTTCCCCCTTTTCTTCTTAAAACACGCTCATCCCATTTAGAAAACAAAACATCTCTTAAGCCATGGGCTATAACACTTATCATCGGCGTAATTACCTTAAACTTTAGCGATTGTTCAACAAACTTACCACCAACTCCAGCGATATGCTCAAAGAGGTTGCTAATAAGTGCAGCGATGTGTTCGAAGAGGTTACCAATAACTCTAACGATGTATTCGGAAGACTTAAGACTAACTACAACGCTTGTGGTCATAAGCATAAATTTTGAGGTTTTCTTGGGTTTCTATTCGGGGTATGGAAACATCACTATGGAGGGGTCGTGACCCATAACCCCAGTCCATGTTGTAAACGAATTATAATCGGAAGTGGGGAGGGCGCAGTCATAACACCCTCTCCCCATTTAATTGATTGGTTTAATATGATGGCTTTAATGAAGTGGGAGGGAAAAGGGGTGTGATGTGCCACCCCCTTCCCCTTTCTTACTTATTATTTAAGAATATTTTAAACATAAAGTGGAAAGGTGGGTAATCCCCCATTTTATAAAAATAATATTTAATTTGATTATTTTAAAAGTTTCCCCTTTAAAAAAAAAATTAACCTAAACTATTTTTTTTAAATAAAAATATTTTCTTCACTCATACAGAACCAAAACGAACCAAGCATCACCACAAGAAACCAAGTTCAATGCACGACAATTCAAGTTCAATGATTCTCCAATCCATGCATGATGACGATACAAAGATGAGGTTTAGGCTTCGAATTTGCAACAACCGCTTGCCTAGAGAGATTAGATGAGAGTACGCCAACACAATCATTCGAATAATTTCATAACTCAACCTCCATCTTTCACCCAACGAGGTTCATTACTTGGCCTCCGATGCAAATCACAGGGGTTCATTCAAACTCCTTTGATGTGCATCTGAGGAGTTCGTTCAAACTCCTTCAATGCACATTGGAGGAGTCCATTCAAACTCCTCTGATGTGCTTCATTCAAACCCCTCTGACACACATCAAAGAGTTAGTATCAACTTCTCTGATGGCAAGTCGAAGGAGTTAGTATTAAATCCTCTGAAACAAAAAAAAAAATGTCTTTTGGAAAATGACCATAACGTTTGACTCAAGTTTCCATTTTGCACATTATTTATACCGTTGGAAAGGTATTTTCAAGATATACAAATTCCTAGTTATGGGTTTTAAGAAATTCCTAACTTATTCCCTCCATTTTTCAAGATGAATATCTAGTACATTGTCGGCAACCCCTCGACAATGCAACGTCTCCATCATGAGCAGATTAGCCAGAAATCAAATGCAAGGAAGTTTACATGATATTTAAATTATTTAATGCTTCATTTATATGTATTCCAATTATTGGTTTTGATAGTTTATTTGAATTTACTCTCATCTACTGTATGTTAAATGGTGCCAAGTACTGAGCGGAGGAGGGTCGCACTCATTATTCTTACAATGCAATCTACAACTAAATACGAAGAAAGAGAAATACAAACATATGTAGCAGTGATAAGGGATAAGCAAGGGAGATACAACACAAAGAGATGAAGAGGAGATCTGACCCACATGACGACCAATTGTCAAATTTGGATAACAATGTTCTCATGCCCAGGACAATACTCATGATACACAAGGCACATATGGACAAAATCCATGACGACCCATCAATGCTAGGAGACAAATTCGAAATGTAACCACTATATTTGTTGTTGGGTATCTATTATATTGTTTTCACGATTAGTGATAGTGTCTGCTACGTTGTGTCGGACACACAGGGGGGCAATATCTTCCCTGTGTGGGGGTTCAGGGGCAATGGTCTTGAGAAAATTTTTTTTCCTCGGGAACCATGTCACATTTTTGCCTCGTTTTTCATGTCACCTCGATTTTTGTGTCCATTGTTTGTCGGTTTTTCAGCACATGGTTTTTGTCGATGGTTTTATATTTACGGTTAAGGAATTAGGGTTGTTGAATAATCCAGGTCATTGGGTTAGGGTTTTGTGTATTTTCCATTATATCTTTTTTGCTATTTTATTGAAAATATGTTTGCAGTAAAATATTGTACAAGGTTAAATCTACATTTGGTATCAGAGCTTTGTTGGCTTCAGGGGGATGCTTTTGTGGTCAAGGGTTTGGATAAGGACTGTGATAATCCTTGTTATAGTGGGAGATTTGTGGTATTGATTTTTCAGGTGAAAAGAAATGACGAGAAGTTAAAAAACAGAGANGGAAGCTCAAGATGGAAGATCTATTGGTGGACAGATATTAGTGGATCACGGTGGATCCAGGTACCACACCTATAGGAATTTTGCAGATGACTGGAAAAAGTTGGATCGGAAGGCGAAGAGCACAACCTGACTGTGTCTCTCAGATTCAATATTAGTGAATGTGTCAGACGAAGATACAACCAAGGATTTATGGGATAAGTTGGGGAAGTTGTATCAGTCTAAGTACCTAGTAAATAAACTATTCCTGAGAAAGAATTTGTATAACCTGAGGATGAGAGATGGAGACTCGGTGGCAGAGAATTTGAACACCTTCAATATCGTGGTAAGTCAGTTAATATCTGTCGAGATCAAAATTTCAGATGAATATAAGTGTATCATTTTATTGTGATCTTTACCAGACTCGTGGGATAGTCTGGTTGTGGCCATAGGTAGTAATACAACTACCTTGAAGTTTGATGAAGTGGTCTCATCCTTGTTGTCGGAGGAGATGAGACAGAAGAACATGGAAGGATAGAGCATAGATGCATTATTTGCAAGAGGATGCTCCTAGGAAAGAAATAGATCTAAGTCCTCAAGTGGGATATCTAATTCTAAGGGAAGATCTAAGTCTCCTAGAAAGTTTGTAAAGGTATGTTGGAGATGTGGAAAAGAAGAGCACTACAAGAAGCAATGTAGATCCAAAGTTGAGAAAAAGAAGGGATTTGAAGAATTTCCTTCTATGGAAGAAAATACCTCCAAGGAAGAAGGAGAGGATGTGTACTTGGCTTCTTGAAGCACACATGCAGATCCTGAGGCATGGTTGGTTGACTCAGGTGCATCCTTTCATATGACTCCCCACAAGGAGTGGTTCTGTGAATATGGAAGTTATGATGGAGATAATGTTTTCCTAGGTGATTACTCGAAGACCAAAATCATAGGTCAAGGAAAAGTCAAGTTGAGAATCATAGATGGAAGGATTAGAACACTACCTCATGTTCTACACATCCCAGGATTGGCCATAAATTTGATCTCTGTAAGAAAAATAGACGATGCAATGGTAAAAACAATATTTGAAAAGGAAACCTGCAGGATGGTTCGAGGAGCAATGGTGTTGCTGAAGGGAGTTAGGTTTGGAACTCTATATAAGATGCAAGGAATCACTATTAGTGATGGGTGTAATAGTTCCATTGTTCCTGATATTAGGGTTGAAGAAAAAAGAACTCATACAGTCTCTGGAGAAAAGGTTATGTTGTGGCATCAAAGATTGAGGCATATTAGAGAGAAGGGTCTTCGACTACTACATGGTAAAGGTATGGTTAAAGGTATGTCTAATTGCTCTCTGGATTTTTATTTCTGTGAACATTGTGTATATGGGAAGAAAAATTGGGTAAGATTCCCCTCTGGTGCAACGGGGGAAAAAAGAATTTTACAGCTAGTTCACAATGATGTGTTTGGACCTATGTTGGTTTCATCATTGGGAGAATCTATGTACTATGTCTCATTTATAGATGACTTCTCGAGGAATACTTGGATATATTTCCTTATGAATAAATCTAAAGTCTTTGACAAGTTTAAAGAGTTTAAGGATCTTGTTGAGAATCAAATAGAGAAAAGAATTAAGGTGTTGAAGATAGATAACGGCGGAGAGTTCCGCGGGAATGAATTTGAATAATTCTGTAAGAAGTGTGGTATATCAAGGAAAAAGATTACTCCATATACACCTCAGTAGAATGGAGTTGCAAAAAGGATGAACAAGACACTGATGGAAAAAACAACGTGCATGCTCAGTGGTGTTGGGCTAGGAAAAGAGTTCTGGGTAGAGGCAGTGGGTACCACATGTTACCTAGTCAACATATCACCCTCATCAAAGCTGAATGACAAGACTCCACAAGAGGTATGGACTAGTAAGAAAACTTCTCTCACACATCTCAAGGTATTTGGCTGTGAGGTCTATTTTCATGTTCCAAAGGAAAACAAGAGTAAGCTAGATAAGAAGGCTGAAAAGTGTATTTTTATTGGGTATAAAGATGGTCTCAAAGGTTATAAGCTTTGGAACCCAGAAACTAAGAAGGTAGTGTATAGCCGAGATGTGGTATTTAGAGAAATGAAGGATGTTTTTAAACAGGAAGTCCTACCAAGTAAGGAAGAACCAAAGAAAGTAGAGCTTGATTTAAAGGATGATGAATCAGACTCTACAGAAGAAAATGAATCAGAAGAAGAAGATCCTCATACTCCAGTATTGATAAGATCGGTTCGAGAAATAAGGCTACCAGAAAGGTATACTCCATTTGATTTCTGTTCAAATTTTTCTTTGTCTATTATTGATGATGATCCTATAACTTTTAGGGAGGCAGTGGATTCAGAGGATGGAAAGCTCTAGAAAAAGGCCATGGATGACGAGATGACAGCCTTGGATAAGAATGAGGCTTAGGATCTAGTGGAATTGCCGACTGGAAGAAATCCCATTGGCAGCAAATGGGTATTTAAAAATAAGTTGAATGCAGAAGGCCAAGTGGCAAGATAAAAATATTAGTTAGTAGAAAAGGGTTATTCCCAGGTTGAGGGAATTGATTTTGGTGAGATTGTTTCTCTTATTTCCAAGTTAACTTCTATAATATTTATGTTATCTATTGCTGCTACATTTTCTTTTGAAATATAATAGATGGATGTGAAGACAACATTCCTACATGGGGATCTGGAAGAATAAATCTATATGAGGTAGCCGTAAGGCTTTGTTGTGAAGTGAAATAAGGAGCTGGTATGCAAGATGAAAAAGTCCATGTATGGTTTAAAACAATCACCAAGGATGTGGTATCAAAAATTTGATACTTATATCCTGGGACTTGGCTTCTCAATAAGCAAAGAGTATCATTGTGTGTATTTTAAATTAATTGGCGATCATTTGATTTAATTGGTCTTGTATGTGGATGACATGTTGCTAATAGGAAACAACGAGGAGATTATACAAGATGTGAAAACTAAGTTGTCCTCTAAATTTGACATGAAGGATCTCATTGCTTCAAATTTCATTTTGGTCATGGAAATTAAAAGAGATCGGAAAAAGAGGAAAATATGGTTACATCAGAGAAATATTTCGAGACAATATTGCAGAGGTTTAATATGCAGGAATGTAAAACGTTCAAGGTCCCTATTTCTATTGGTGTAAATTTATTTGTAGATCAGTGTCCCAAGACACAGGAAGAGGAGGAGGACATGTCTTGTGTTCCATATGTGAGTTCAATTGGTAGTTTGATGTATGCAATTCTCTGTACTAGACCGGACATTTCACATGCAGTGGAAGTTTTGAGCAGGTATATGTCAAAACCAGGGAATGAGCATTGGACAACAGTAAAAAGGGTTTTCAGGTATTTCCATGGCACTGCTAGCTATGGATTGTGCTACCAAGGAAGACGACGATTCGACAGATTGTTGGACATACATGGCTTTGTAGATGAAGACTAGGTTGGAGATCTGAATCATAGGAGATCTGCAAGTGGGTATGTGTTTAATGTATTTGGAGAAGCAATAAGTTGGATGAGAAAAAGACAAGCTGTAGTGACATTTTCAACTACAGAAGCTAAATACATGGAAGCCACTCATGCAAGCAAGGAAGCAATATGGTTATAAAGATTGTGTTCATGTATTATGTTGGTAAAACAAGTTTTAAGGATAGATTGCGATAGTCAGAGTGCAATTTTTCTGGTGAAGAACCTGACTTATCATTCAAAGACAAAGCATATTGATATTCAATATCACTTTATGAGAGACATGGTTGAAGGAAAGAAAGTGTTGCTGATGAAGGTGGAAAATTTGAAGAATGTTGCAGATTCATTAACAAAATATGTGAGCATTGATAAGTTCTCTTGGTGTAGAGGATCCATGGGCATTTTTTCCTTGGATTGTTGACTATGTAACCTTGTAACCCCCTGTATGCAAAGAAAACAACCAGTGGGAGAATGTTGAGTATGTGTTATATTCTTTGCAAGACTAGTTATAGTTTCTGCTATGTTGTGCCGAGAGTGTAGGGGGGTTTGAGGGGAAGCACCCCCAAGAATTTTTTTCCTTGAGAAACATGTCACATTTTTTCCTCGTTTTTCATGTCACCTCAATTTTTGTTTCCATTGTTGGGCATTTTTTCGGCACATGGTTTTTGCCGATGGTTTTCTATTTTCGGTTAAGGAATTAGGGTTGTTGAATAATACAGGTCATTGGGTTAGTGTTTTGGATTCCACTGGATCCTATATGTATATTTTATTGTAAACAATGTCTCACTATGAATGAATATAGAATATGTTGGTTTTCCCGGTTTGGGTTTCCAGGGGAAAAATATCTTTGTAATGTGTGCATTTTCCATTGTATATTTTTTGTTCTTTTATTGAAAATTTGTTTGCAGTAAAATATTGTACAAGGTTAAATCTACATTTGTTACTCATCATCTGAAAAAGAATAAGACAATTGTTGGAAGATGAAAGGTCACAGAGGAAGGCAGAAGGCCAAGGGTCATATTGAACCGTATTAAATACTAAAATTGTATCCAAAGAAAGGGATTTTGGCTCTTCAAACATTGTACACTTCTGAACTACTTTGGGAATACAATGTCAAATAGAATTGGAGAGTTTTCCTTAGAGTTTTCATGTACTATTACTGAAGCTGTTAATACAAAGAAGCCATCAAGGCCAAATTTTGACAATGAGAAGGACTCACATGTGTTGCTATTTTGCTGCAAACTATTTCAAAGAGAATGTTTGTTGTTCACATGGGCTATAAGAGCATGTTTTTTTTATGAACTATTCTGATGCAATACATGTTATCTTGCGGTTTTGTCACTCTTTCTTATATTACATGTTCTGAGTGAATGAGTTGCCAATGTATGTGATATAGTGATTTAGACTATTCTGGTTAGATATTCATGTGCATGAATTATTTGACTTTATTTCTTCATTTCAACTATCTTGGTTAAGCTATTGGTGGAGCTAGTTTCACGTCACATCTCATTTAGTTACGTTAATTCACTAATATCTAAGATAAGGTAGAATATAAGTAGATTAGTTATGCATTTAGATAGACTTCATCTACATCTTCGGTTTGCATAATGATGTAGGAGCATCTCAAGCGAGTGTGCATGGATGTGGAAGACAGCTGGACAAGCGTCAGTGCATTTCATGTTTAAATTGTTTTGAAGTGGAATGCGCCAATCTTAAATGAGATAATTAATAAGGAGCACACTTGTAAGATTGTAATTAGACCTTGAGCATCCTGCTCTCGTCTAAATTAGATAGAGGCATTTATGTCGAGATAAAATAGGTAGATAGAATTTAATTTTTAGATTTGACAGTTTTAGAGCGCAAGAGGGAAATGGGATATAGACAACCTCATTGTGTATTGTAACATTATGAACATTAGAAGGATGAGGATGAAGAGATAGAGCATACAGAGAAGAGAGTCGAGAGTTGTGCAAAAACACCTATGTACAGGGATTTGAATTAATAGAGAGAGCTTTGATTCAAATTCATGGTGTCGTGGTTGTTCTTTGTGTATGTACGTTGAATATTATGCTCATGGATGTTTACTTCCTATTACACATTTGCTTTATATGCTATGTATATGATTTCATGTTTTGAGTATGAAGTCTAAGAGGAAGTAGGAATGAGTTTCAATTGTTTCTCTGTCGAAGCGAGAATTCCTGCAAGGAGTGCAGTAGAAGTTGTCCACAAGGAGTGCATCGACAAGAATTTAGGGTTGTGTCTTTGAAGGCTCAGATAGTTTTTTTGTTGTTCTCATCCTCACAGAAGTGTAGTTAGGCACAAGAGTCATGCAAGGTGTGAACAGACTAAGATTGAATTCAGGGTTGAGACCTAGAAATTCGTTGGAAGACTGTTGCTTCAGGGAGTGCGCAAAGTCGAAGTATTCAACACTGGAGGTGTTTGAAGGTTGCCACAAGGAGTGCGTGCAAGAGTCTTCTTTAAGACTCAGAGTTGTGAGAAAGATCAGGAAGGATAAAGCCTTTGAAACCATTGAAGGGCAGTTCAGGAAGTTTGTGAATTGAAGTGTTTAGAAGGCTTCATAAGTTTGTGCCGCAGGTGGACAAGTTTGGGGAAGAATACTTGGTTCATTTCGCAGAAATTGCCAAGAAGGAAATGGACGGTCGGAATTCTCCGTAGAGAATTCGCGAAGTCCCGCGAGTTGTCAGATCTCGCAGAGTAGTAGGGGAGTTACGGAGGTTATTTTAGGATTTCAAGCTTAGGAGAAGCAAAACCGTTGATCCAAGCTATCCAGTGGCCATTGGATCACTCGCGAAATCGCCTCTCGAGGTTCGTGGGTTGAAGGGTTGAAGGCTTGGTATTAAATTCCGCAAAGTCACAAAAGGCGAAGTAGTGAAGTGACGAGTGGATCAGAGCCATTAGCTTAGAAGGACAGGTGGTAGACATCTAGAGATCTCACAAGTTTCGGAGATTCGCAAGGTGGTAGGCCAAAAGTTGGGGTACTCTAGGTTGCGAAAGGCGAGGTCCCGATAAGGGGAGAAGAACGTGTGTGTGGGGTCAGATATTGGTGACGTGTCAGAATTCGTATTTCGGCGTTTCGGAGGTTAGGAGGTTGAGACTTCCATCCCAAAAGTCGTGAAGTCGCGAGTAGCGAGAATGCGAGAAGAAAAGTCAACATCGCTTCTCAGAGTTTCACGAAGGAAAGGTACGATGGTTGGATGCCACAACTTGCGAGGGGGTGAGTGGCGAGAAGCGCTAGTGGGAAGCCTAGCCGGTGGTCACATGTGGAGAGCATTGACACAAAGAAGCTATACCTGTATCGGCGTTTCGGGTATCGCAGAGTTGAGGAGGAAGGGTCGAGAATCTAGACCTGTGAAGGTGCGAGGTTCGATCTCCCGAAGTGTGAAGAGGGAGTCCTTGCGAGGTTTTCTTGTGGGTGCATATTTTCCGAAAGGGAAATAGAAGAGTGGTTGTCAAAATCTCTTAGGGCCAAGGAGAGAAGAACGATCATGTGTACGTGGAATTTCCGGCCTGCGGGTTGGGGAGGGCTGCATCATCTTTGGTATCAGAGCCCAAAAAGTTTTCTTTGCTTTTT